>LUCM01004172.1:4956-29721 GCA_008360955.1 Fasciolopsis buskii
GGGGGGGGAGTTTACAGACCCAAGGATTCGCAGCTGCAGACGTCGGACTAAATACATTAGCGTATGGCCAGCTAAACTGATCCTTGAAGTGCTCAGCCAAACGGTCCAGCCTTTGCTGTCTACCATGGATTTGCTCTCCATTCCTATCGCACACGGCTTCACTAACCGAAGTTTCCTGCCCGCCGTTGTCGCGCTTAACCTTAAACTGTCTTTGAATACTACCTGAAGCGACCGTTTCCTCCATCTCTTCGGCTACCGTAGCCCACCAGTTTTCGCGGTCATTCTTAAGGCTTATCGTCGACTGACGCTGCAACTGTTGATGCATCTCATTCACCTCCTTGCAGTCAATAGAACCAGCGACCCTCGCGAGATCCAGAGTCCCTGACGAACGGTAGATCTAGGTCAACAGGAGAAATCTGCTGCCAAATGCATCGGCTGCTTGATTTCGTCCCAGCGCTCGTCGAATTTCTTAGTCCCTCGGATAGTTTCTGTTCGTAGCTGCTGCGAACAGCCGAATCAGACAAACGTTCGACAGCCAATCGGGTTTGTGGCCTGCATCGATGGTCGTCGAGTTGAAACGAAAAACGCATTAAAACTAACCCATGGTCCGATTCGACGTACGTGGTCCAGTGCGATCTACAGTTCTGGACAGAACCGCGCCAACAGTAGCTAACTGCGATATGGTCAATCTAACTCAAAGTACCTGTCGAGTTAGAGCGCCATTCGCCGTGCCACGCGAACTGTGTCGGACATTCGTACTAGATAGGAATACTTGATTATCTGCACAGAATTGGAGAAGTCTTTCCCCGTTATCTGTTCGCTGTGCAGGCAAGGCGCATCGCCCACCTAAACAGGACTCCGATACACTAAGTTTCCCAACTTGTGCATTAAAATCATCTACTACCACTACAATGTCAGAGCCTATGATCCTCCGAACAAGAGTAACGAGGTCATAGCAAAATTGGTCTTTTCCCATGTCAGTGCCGCAGTCTTTTGGGGCGTATTGCGGGAAGACAAACAAACTGCGCATAGCATGACTATCCTTCCGGACGCCGACTGGTCCCTGCATTCTCACGGCGCACAAGCGACTGTTGACTGGGATCCAGTCTAGAAGGGCTGCTTCAGCCTTATCACTCAAGACTATTCATACACCGCGTTGACCCACGCCTGGAGCTGCTTTGTCTCCTGAAGTGCAACGAAAATATCTTGACGAGACATTCGGTGCAGTCAGTTGAATTACTCTACTCTATTCGAATCCCGAATTCGCGTTTCATTCACGCAGCAGATATCAGTCGACAGTGAGTCCACTGTCAGAGCCAAACAAGCCCGTCGGCCAGCATGCAATAAAGTGTACACATTGAAGGAGCTGAGATTCAGAGGCTGACGAGGCTTGAGAAAATGTGAGCTAGCAGACTGAAAACCACCCACAACACTACTTGACAACGAACCGTTGCTAGTATCGAGCGCGTTATCAGTGGGGACACTGGGTAGGCCGTGGGGCAAAGAGATTGGGTTGAAGACAGAAGAAACACGTTGAATAAAGGAGAGGGAACTCTGGGCAGTAACATATTTATCACTACCGACTACGCTCTATGCAATAGACAGTGTGGTCCTGATTATTCTGCGCGACAACCGTTGCAGTATGAAATTATTTGCAGTTGTGTAATTCATGGGGATTGATGGACCGGTACTGCTAGGAAGTCCAGCCGCTAAGCAGAAGACTGAGTAAGGCTCTCAACCAAGGTTTGCGATTATAACAATAACCCGACTGCAAGGCAGCTGGGTGTAGCTGAGTGGGAGCTTATTCACTTAGATCAATTATTCATCCGTTCTTTTTTTCGACTGAGCTTCCAATTCATATCAACCCCCGACTGGGAGGACCAGGAGACTGCTTCATCAGGCCTCTACCCATTGACCTTCCAGGCATGATTGGATCTTCGACTTGAGATGATCCATCTTGTATAGCTCGTTGGGTCATGGAGGCACGCAAGCCGTCACATCACGTCAAGGCGCATTCTCGTTGTGACAGCCCTTAGCTTTCGGTCCCTTTTTTCCGATTGGTCCTAGTGGTTAACTGCGATGTTACTAATTCTCCATGGCTATTGTAGAAGGATGGAGACGGCTTTTCTTGTCCAGCTGCTTCATGCCGCCTTATTAAGTTTACCTGCCTGGTGATCTTCACTTCTGGTGGGGGTCTGGTATTTACCTGCATCCTAAACTTGTAGGCGTAAACTAGGGACACTCTGTAGCAGTGGGCGACTAAGCTGTTCCTCAAATTGTTTTGGCCAACGCTCCAGCTGACACAATTGAGCCGTCAGATTGCTCAGTGACCTCGCTCGTACTCTGCGTTCGTCGGTAAATGTTGCAACTATTGTTCCTACACTGCTCGCGGCCATTTCTCAGGCTCTTGGTCAACTGAGGTCTCAGGACTTTGCGCGTCTCATTTTATGTGGCCTCCGGAGGGACAGATTTGTGAACATCCTACGGATATCTATCGTTTCTGAGGTTTATATGGCCTGAAGCCCTGTGCGGCAGTTGCCACTGAGTGCATGGCTTCTTCGATCTGACCTCAGTGTTTTCTCAGATCCTGGATATCTCTCTGTGACGATCATTGGATTGAGAGCTCCGACTGAAATTAGATTAGGCGATTATCATCTAGAATCAGCTGCTCAGTGCCTTTGGTTTTCTTGTCGGTGCGAACGCAGACTAAGCGCAAACGAATGCAGGCTCGAAATTAAGCGTCGTTTGAATCTACAGCTGTGGACCAGAATGATCGACAATCTCCGGTAAACCTACGTCCTCTGTGGTCGTTAGTAGTATGGTCTAGCTGAGTCCAACGCCGTGAAGACGAAGGAGGACGCCAGGTGAGCTGATATCTCTTTTGTCGATAAACTTTGTATGCGCCGGAAATAGTCTGCGATCGGAACAAACTTGGTTGAGGCCATCACTGTTGTGGGTGCGATTGAGGGGACTGAAGGTGTGCTGATAACACCTTTCATTGTTCTCACAATTTCCTCCTCATCCCCTGGGACACTGATGTCCATTGGCGTTAAGGAAGTGCTAGCACTTTCGTAGTAAAGTGGGTTTCATTGTCAGTCACTAAAACTGGAGGCACACTTCCCTGTCAAACATCTTCCTCTTTGCTTGAATAGCGAATTATACGGTAGGATACAGGACGGAGAACACCTGGTCGCTTAGGGCAGAAAACGATGACAGCCAAAGCGTAATATTTGCTTGGGAATGAGGTACAGTAATCTGCTTGAACTTGCTGCCAAGCTTCATTGGGCATTGACCATAGCGTCCACAAGTTGCGAGGTGTGTTTGGACAGTCTCGGGAATCCTTTGCAATTTTACGTATTTCAGTATGTACAGAGCTACCAAAAGTGCCTGAAAAAATGTATTCATCTTTTCAGTATGTGAATGATCGGAATTCCGATCCCCTAATATTGCCTTGCGGCTGGTCGGTGGCATCACAGTGGTCGTTCAAGTCCAAAATACCGTCCGTACGCGCATAAAAGCCAGAAGACTTACAATTAATATGGGACCAAACCACGACACAGAATAGCTAGAATAGGGGAAGAGTATTTGCGAGCGTCGCGTCTAAGATCCAACCGGTTTATTGATAAAGGCTAAACCAAGGGACATCCATCAGATTCATTCGATGCTAGTGATGAATGGGTGTGAGCATGATGGTCATCATATCGAATGTGTTTTGCGAGTTTGTGCCCAATTTTACGTTGTGTGCACTGAGGTCGATGCCTTACTTTTGAATCACTAAGGCAGGAGCCTAAGACAAGGACTTTGTTGGAATGAATACAAATTTCAGAGCCTCATAATAAGAAATAGCGTGGAATTGTATATCGAACAAATATTTATGCGGAGGTTCGATTGCCCACTGGGCTTCCAAAGCTATATGATGCTTGCGAATTTCCGAGCTCTGTATGGTTTAGACTGTGTGATACACAAATGGATTAGCTTAGTATATTGCTTAATGACTGTACCTATTCAAACAAGTGTGACCTCGTTAATCAGGATAGTCGTGATCTTAGGCGAAGATGGTGGAAGATTTGCATCAGGTGACAAAAACTGAAGCATGGGACAAAAGTATTTTTCACGAGAAGCTGTTCATTTGAAGGAGACTCGATAAACTGACTGAAATAAATGAGAAGCTAGTGGAGGAAAATTTGGAATGGAACGAAAGTTAGTGGCTTCCTTAAGTGACGTTTCCGTGTTAGCTGTCTTCAAATATTTGCACGATCGCACATCAGAAAGTAAAAATTGAAATCGAAATCTATATAATCAGCCCGAAAAACTTTTACTGAAATCTGCCTTTGTTCCCCAGCTGACTTTTGACGTCGATTTCTTTGTTGCTCACTGATACAAATTGTAACGCAAAGCGCTAGTTTGATTGAACCCAGCGAGAAATCAATCTATTGAACTTGTCCGACCCATTCTAATTATGCGAACTTGTCATATGTGAAACCTGGGTGGACCTTTGAAATCAGTAGTCTCAGTGACAGGACTACATACGATCACCTGCGGGTCGATGAGATTTTTTCATTTCAGGTGACGATCGATTCGGATTGATCTGTACTCTTACCTCAGTGTTGCTAAACTCGAGAATCCTACCCACCTCAACCGGCGTTGGCCGAATAGGTCTAAGTGTCCGTCATTCCAAAATGGCAACAGGTTCGAATCCCGGATCCACCGATTACTTTGATGCTATAGGTCAATTCGCTGTCGCTCGACCGGTTAGCACACCTGAACTACAGATACTTCTAAACTAATACATGTTTCAGGGTTATAGTTGCAGTGAGCCCTATTGGCGGCAACGCATGCCTCCATGCGTCCCAAAAAAGCTGTCACTGTATTGCATTTACCTTGACATTTTCGAACTGCGCCGGTGGTCAGGCGGTTAAGGTCGTGAAGTTTGGACATGAGGGTCGCGGGTCCGAATCCTCCCACCGGCGGTCATTTTCCCCACTTGACAGCCCTCTGATAGCCGCGGCACTCTTCCTGAGAATGATGCAGACTGTTATTTCATTAATAAAGGAGGTGAAAGATAAGAGAGAAACAAAGCAATATCAATGCAGTGATGCCGAATGTCACCGAAAATAAATCTGCTTATCTTTGAAATTGATAGCAACCAATGTTGAACGTGGGCGTCAATTGTTATGCCGCTCACCCTGAAGACTTGCGTGGTATTTCTAGTAACGTGCAAGGCTTTGTTATATGTCGCTGCTCTTCTTCGGGATCCTGAGAATCGAGTACAAGAGCATCGTTTGATCGGTTCCCCACAAGCAGAGTATGCTTTCCGTAAATCCGTAGTTGTCAGCCCCGAGATATGTGTGCCTTAGGTTCGCAAAGTTTGCTCCGGGGTTATCCGGACTACATGGGACAGGAGAGCCAACAGTGGGACGATAACGCTGATCTGAGTCGACTGATGGAGCTACCGGGGATTCGAATTAGATGAATTATAACCCGTTATGACAAGAGGAGCCTTATAACAGGACGAATTAATAATTTTCAGAGAAAATCTGTTTACGTTCAACAAGGATGTTTTCAAACTCTTTAACGTTGTGAATCTTCTAATTACTTGCACGTTCGCAACCCCGATTGTATTCGGTGGACTTCCAACATTGTGGAACAATTTTCCGGTGGGAAAGCTTACCTCATTCAGCAATTTCTCCTCACTGTCTCGCTGTCACATCTGGCTGACAAATCCGTTCGAAAAATGAACTGTTATCCTTAACCTGATCGATTTTCCGAGGGTCCGAGTTCCACAAACGTCGCTGAAGTGCGCAAATACTGGCCATGCATGTCCACAAACCCCACCTATTTCATTACCTCACATAATCCGGATAAACAGAAGAAGCTAAGTAACTACGTACCTCCATTAGCCTTTAAGTATGTATCAAACTGTTCCCACCAATTCAACCATAAAAATAACTCAGACATTTGAAACAGAAGTTGCCGTTCATCAGGGAGTGTGTACTTTCAAGCAACCCACTGGGAAAGAATTTGCGTCATTTTGTGTAGCCCGAAGAGTGTAATTTAAATTTACTACTGTTGAAAAAGACCTGTAAACTGTTGCATTCTCTACGGGAATGTACAGTGACTCCATTCATCCACGGAACTTAGACTCCATACCAGTTCATGAACAGACGAGTGCTCAAATTCAAGTCCAATTATAGCCAATTTTTCTTCTGCATCTTGAGCCGCAACCACTGGCCCCAAGTCTGAAAGGATGAAGCCAAACATTCGGATGATGACCGGCGTTGATTCAGCGATTATCACTGCGGCGTTTCAACCTCACTGTCCTATGTTCAAATCCTCCCAGCACCGTCAGCTTCACCACTTAGCAGCCCTTTGTAGCGGAACGTAGATTTGTTCTTCTGGATCGCCTGTTTACCCGAACGTTGACTGCCCTGGTGCGGTTGCCATTTGCACGTTGATCTCGCACGCTCCTGTCAGATATACTCAACCTCCTACCGCCCCCGACTGTCCTTTCGTTGTACCGGTCGATTGTCTGGGTTGACAGTATTGCAGTCGTAAAAAACCGAGCAGTAGTAACGCACAAGTGCTCACAATGGGTAAAGGCAAATAAACGTAATACAAGATCTGTGTTAGTACGAAATGTTTGCAGGTATCCGGGCAACAATAAATATGCGGCGGTCAACGTTATACCTTCATCTGCCACCACTGTTGTTGCATTCAAAATCTTATCAAGAGCAAGTACTGATCTCCTTGTTAGACACTCCGGGACGCATGCGGTGGCCTGTTATAACAGATCCACCGGCTGAAGCTGAGATCCTCTGGGAAATCCGAGACTTAGGACGTCTAAATGCACCGGGTTCTGATGGGCCTTCTCCAGCTCTATCTAAAGATGGAAGAATGCAGCTGGCCAGATAACTTCGGGTTTTGTTCCCGTATATCTGGAACTCGGAGAAAGTACCCTTCTTGTGATAAGAGTCGATTGTTTTCTCCATCTTTAGAAAAAGCTTCCGCGACCAGCTACTTGACCGGCCTTTCGGACCCTAACCGAGAAGTGAGACACCTACTTTACTTGAGTTCGCTGCACATTTTCTCATCCCGCGTTTCTACATCATCTGCTGGCTTCCACATAGCTTCTTCCATTTCGTTATTGGGACGAAAAATAGCACACCATACGGTAAACAAGTGTTCACCGTACACAACACATGACCCAACAAGCGTAGTTTACCAAGTTTCTTACGCTGAGATAAGGTATTTCGAGAGCTGGCAACTGGTACTAGATTCCTGACCTCTACATTACTCACCTGTTCACTCCATCCAGTCCTAGCCGTACTACGCAGACATCGGTGGTCGAAAACCTCCAACCGACGAATACCTCCGACACGCATACTCCATGTCTCGCAACCATACAACAGAACTGAGCACACTGCGGCACAGTACACAAGACTTTTCAACTTCAGTGAAATATCAGGCCGACGCCACGGGTGCTTCAGTCCAGCGTAAGCCGCTCGAGCCTTCGACATAGGTGTTAACTTCTACTGCCGAGCTATCACCGCTTCACACACGGATACCGAAGTAGGTGAAACGGTCCACAATCGTGAGTTCCTCTCAATCCTTTACCAAGTTCGGCACTTCAGTCGTCCGGCCTTGTAGCAGCACCTTACACTGACGGTGCAAATCACACCCCAAACCGAGCCTCGGACCTCGAGAGTCTACCTAGTGCACGTTGTGTATGGTCCGCGGATTCGAACAGGCACACGACGTCATCTGCGTAATTTAGATCACAGTTTCCCTCCATTTCCCAGTTCGACTCCCACATTCTGAAAAACTCCTTAAGTATCTCCCATCACCTCATCCTTGTCGAACACCGCTAGTCGTTCCGATTAAACTTGATAGTTCACCGAGTACCCTGACGCGACCACAGGTATGCAAGTACAATGCCGCAACAGGTACAGGAACTTCGCTGGCATACCACTCGGGTGGAGGGCACTCAATAGCTCTGTCCTATCGACTGAGTTGAGCGTGCCTCTTAAGTTCAGAAAAACTACGACTGTAGTGCGGTAGTGTGACGCGTTTTCAGTAACTACCGAAGAGCGAATATCTGGTCGATGCAACCTCGACCTGGACGAAATCCGGCTTGTTGTTCGCGCATGTTGCTCTCGCGAATCGGTGTCAAACGACGCAGCATTATCGAAGCTAACACCTTAGTAACTATCGGAATTAAACTAATGCCACGACGACTGCTACAGTCAATGCGTGCCTTTCTTGAAGATGGGTACGCTAACAAAATACGCTCTTCGTTCCAAATATAACGAGTCAAGGAGGTAAGTGATTTTATCAGAGCTTCTCCACCCAGTTTGAAAAGAACGGAGGGGAGGTTCGTCGGGACCGGTTGCTTTTTCTCTCTTCAAACGTCGAGTATTCGACTCCATTTCCTTTATTTTGGGGGGGGGAGTTTACAGACCCAAGGATTCGCAGCTGCAGACGTCGGACTAAATACATTAGCGTATAGCCAGCTAAACTGATCCTTGAAGTGCTCAGCCAAACGGTCCAGCCTTTGCTGTCTACCATGGATTTGCTCTCCATTCCTATCGCACACGGCTTCACTAACCGAAGTTTCCTGCCCGCCGTTGTCGCGCTTAACCTTAAACTGTCTTTGAATACTACCTGAAGCGACCGTTTCCTCCATCTCTTCGGCTACCGTAGCCCACCAGTTTTCGCGGTCATTCTTAAGGCTTATCGTCGACTGACGCTGCAACTGTTGATGCATCTCATTCACCTCCTTGCAGTCAATAGAACCAGCGACCCTCGCGAGATCCAGAGTCCCTGACGAACGGTAGATCTAGGTCAACAGGAGAAATCTGCTGCCAAATGCATCGGCTGCTTGATTTCGTCCCAGCGCTCGTCGAATTTCTTAGTCCCTCGGATAGTTTCTGTTCGTAGCTGCTGCGAACAGCCGAATCAGACAAACGTTCGACAGCCAATCGGGTTTGTGGCCTGCATCGATGGTCGTCGAGTTGAAACGAAAAACGCATTAAAACTAACCCATGGTCTGATTCGACGTACGTGGTCCAGTGCGATCTACGGTTCTGGACAGAACCGCGCCAACGGTAGCTTACTGAGCTGCTTCTCCCTCAACTCAACCCCCGACTTGGAGGACCAGAAGACTACTTCGTCAGGCCTCTATCCATGAACCTTTCAGGCATGGTTGGATCTTTGGCTTGAAATAAACCATCCTGTATAGCTCGTTGGATCATGGAGGCACGCAGGCCGTCACACCACGTCAATGTGTAGTCTCGTCGTGACAGAATCGAGAGAAACTGTGACTTAGATTATGCAGACTGAAGTGCTTTTCCGATTCTGCGAACCACGCAGGGCGTGCACTAGACAAACTACCGATGGCTGCATCTCGGTTCGGTATGTGCCTTACGCCTTAAAAGTCTAGAATATTGTTGCAAAACTGGACGGCAGTAGTCCATAACTTGATGCTGGATGGAGAACTAACAAAAGTGAACCGCTTCAGTTACCTTGCGAGCTGTATGACGAAGGACGGTAACACGCTGGACTGAAGCACTTGTGGTGTCGGCCTGATATTTCGCTGAAATTAAAAGTCATGTGCCCCACCACAGTGCATTCGGCTCCGCTTTATGGTAGCGAGACACGGGGTTTTCGAGCCCAGGATGTTCGTCACTTGAGATATCCCGATCACTGACGTTTACACATTATAGTTAGAGGTGGATCGAGTGACCGGGTGAGTAATGCAGAGGTAGGAATATAGTATTAAATGCCAATTCAGAGGGTCTTCTGCCTTCGTTTGTGAAGCCTGGCAGATTAAATTCGTTAGGTCACGTGTTGTATAAGGTGAATGCACATCTACCACACAGTTCCATTTTTCGCTTCTCTCTGGGAGTGGAAGAAGCCATGTGGAGGTCAGCAGATGACGTGGCAACTTGGGATGAGATGTACATCAAACTTAAGTGAAGCAGGTGTTATGGATACTCGCGGTTAGGGTCCGTCAACTAGACGGCTGGAGACATTGAGAGATATGTCAATGAACCATGAAGGATGGCGATGGTGCTGTCGTTTCCCGTCTAATCAGAAGGTTAGGGATGTGCGTTTCCACAGTTTGGTTGCTTCTTGTGGGCTTTCGCAACATTCTTATCCTTTCCCTTCTATGTCGATCCACTCCCTGATCCCCTCTGCGCATCCACTTATGAGCATTTAACCATGAGGAAAGGCAGTCTCGCTGTTTAACGCTGGACGACGATGATTTGCTGGTTGGGAGGCCACTTGACTAACCTCACCCTAGTGTTCCCAAATGGGGCGCAATTTCATAACAACTACCGGTAAATTTTAGAGATATATCGCCCATGCTTCCATTTACCAAGCAACACCTCAGAAGCACAATTCAGGCTTCCCTGTCACTGGCACACATGGGATGCTCAACCTGCGGATTCCAGCCAGAATCTAAGACAAAACTCATCCCACACAGTACGGCTCCATTTTCCTTACCGCTTGTCCCGAAAATTAGCGCAAGCATACAACGGGGGAGGGCACAACATATTTGTTGACTAGAGTGCTTTCACAGAAGCGTTTTCTCGTTCTATCAAGCCACCCACTGTTTGCTAAGCAACAAAAATCAGTGTATCAAATGGTATTTATTCATAAGACTACTAGGCGAAAGCACTGGGAGTATCTGGCAGGCATGTATTACCCATTCACGTAGTCAGCTGGGATTCATTCGCTCGCGTTCCCTTCACCTAAGGCTGGTAACCAGCCAAAAAGTCGATGACTATTTGTTTCAGCTTTTCATCCGTTGCAGGCTTTAGCTCTCCATCATCACGAATCGTTTTGAGAAGGTCTTGATGATTTGCTAAGACAAACTTGAGAAAATCTTGTTCGAATTGTGTAATTTTCGACGGGTCGAGCTTATCCAAGTAACCTCGTACACCAGCGTAGATTACAACCACCTGCTGTTCGATAGCCATGGGAACTAAACCGAAAAATTAGAAACAAGAACAGGCTTACCATACTGTCCTTGTTTTAATAACTCTGTCAATCGGACACCACGATTAAGCAGCAGCTGTGTGGAAGCATCTAAATCTGACCCGAATTGGGCAAATGCAGCCACTTCTCGATATTGCGCAAGTTCCAGCTTCATTCGTCCAGCTACTTGCTTCATGGCCTTTGTCTGTGCAGCAGAGCCCACACGACTGACCGATAAACCGACGTTGATGGCAGGACGAATACCCTTGTGGAACAACTCGGTTTCCAAAAAGATCTGTCCATCAGTGATGGAAATCACATTTGTCGGGATATAAGCAGAGACGTCACCTGCCTACGGAAGGGTTACGACTGCAACAGGCTAGCTCACTTGAGTCTCGATCACAGGCAGCGCAGTTAACGAGCCGCCACCATATGCATCATTCATCTTGGCCGCACGTTCTAGTAGACGGGAATGGAGATAAAAAACGTCACCAGGATAGGCCTCTCGACCAGGTGGTCGCCGAAGTAACAAAGACATCTGACGGTAAGCAACCGCCTGCTTCGACAGATCATCGTAAATAATCAGTGCGTGTTTTCCGCTGTCTCTGAAGTATTCACCCATGGCACAACCAGAATATGGTGCCAAGTACTGCAACGGAGCAGCATCAGAGGCCGTAGCAGATACCACAATGGTGTACTTCATGGCATCGGCGTCAGTAAGCCGCTTAACCAATTGTGCAACGGTGGACCTTTTTTGCCCAATGGCAACGTAGATGCAGTATAGTTTTTTCTTTTCTTCTGCTGCATCATTGAATCGTTTTTGGTTAATGATGGTGTCTACAGCGATGGCTGTTTTTCCAGTCTAAAAAATTTTTGTGGAACATCAAAACAGGTACTTACCTGGCGATCACCAATGATCAACTCTCGCTGACCACGACCGATGGGAACAAGGCTATCAACAGCTTTGATTCCTGTCTGCATTGGCTCGCGGACAGAAATGCGAGGAATAATACCAGGAGCTTTCACACCCACTCGCTGACGAGATTTTGTGCTTATTGCTCCCTTGCCGTCGATTGGATTACCCAAAGCGTCAACAACTCGACCCAGAAGCTCCTCACCAACGGGGACGTCAACAATAGCACCAGCGCGTTTTACCACGTCGCCCTCTTTGATCAACTTGTCATTCCCGAATACCACCACGCCAACGTTGTCGGGCTCCAAATTAAGGGCCATACCCTGAAGAATAGTGCTTGTAACAAAGAGTAAATACCTTTAGACCTGATGAAAACTCAACCATCTCGTCCGCCTGAATGTTCTTCAGTCCATAGACGCGGGCAATACCATCACCGATACTCAACACACGGCCGGTCTCTTCCAGGTTAGTTTGCACAGCTTGGCCCAAGATGCGTTCCTCCAGAATACTAGAAAACTCGGGGGCTCCTGCATTGAGCACCGAACTAGTACTAAGTTTAAGAGCGGAACAAGCCGTGGGGGCAACCTGAATGAGTCAGATGAAGCTCGGTTTACTATGAGAAACGATCATCTCGCGTGTACGTACATATATATTTAATCAAGTCCGGGGTCAAGTAACGTACTATTCAAACCATAGGATACGCTGGCATAAACACGCGACATTTACGGGAACATTTTACCTTTTCATCGAACTAAGTGCCCGTAGTTAAAGAAAACACGAGACCCCACCAGAGTCGTCACCTTATCGAGATTTACTTATTATCCTCAGCCCAGACAGTATGCAGTAGCGCGAGTACTAAGTACATCAACAGGCCAGCATCATTCAAGTTTAAAAAGCACAGTTCAAAGAACACCCAAGCAAATGTTATAAAACCAGATCCATAACACCGACGCAAACAGTGAACACTCAGATGTAGCCCATCGAGGGTGGCACACCTCAGAAACCAATTTTTCGATGAACGGCACGGTTGCATTGCATCACATCGCAAAAACTTGGGTCTTCCTTTCAATGTGCATCACGCGCCGCAAATAACGTCTGCGCGACCGGTAGCCGGGTCTGACTCATGTAAAGACAGTGGTAATCGATGACCACTTTTGGAAATCGTGCAGCAAATGTCACGGTTATACGCATATACAGCGCCCGTGCATTTAAGATAACTTCCCCATTTTGCCTTTTCTCCCTCACAGTATTTATGGACTAACCAACCTCCGAAGGACAACTCAAGACAACCTAGCAAGGCCCCGACTTTTAACTGGCGGAACGCCGCCGAGAAAGAAGGATAAGACACGAGAAAAAGTTTACACAACTGAGCCCAAAGTACACGCATTCCCACATCCTTAACAATCCAGCACATTGATAGCTTGAGGGAAGCTGCGCGCTTTGAGACTGCAAGCTCACTGGCAGCAGATGACAGACTGGAGCTACGAACAACCTGGAGACCAAAAATACAGGCGCGTTTAAATACTGAGCAGCTAACTCCGGCGAATTACTTGGCGTTTGCCCACACAGAGGTCTAATGCCGGAAATGATGACGGTTCAGGATATCTAAACACTGGGAAAGAAGCAAATTCGAGTTAGTATTTGGGGAACTGAGTCGGCCGCAAGGTTACGTATGAGTAAAATTCTTCACAATGCAAAGCTGAAACATCTTACCAGCTTTCCCAGTTTCGGGAGTTGGCGTAAGGCCACGATGGCGCCGCGACAAGTCAGCATCCCGGACGAAACGGCAAATAAAACTAGGCGGACAACGATGGAATCAGTGGAGAGGCCGATTAAAACAAAGCGGTCCTTCGTGTGCTCGTCCCACCTTAGTTCGTTTCCGCTTCACTACGGGACTAGTTCAGGCATTGCAGCACGTTGACGTTGAGAAGGAATGGTATGCAGAATACACACAGCTGCATGCATGCTGGTTGATATCCACTACTGCAAACAAATTGGTTTCTGATCGGTTTGCCTAGGACGGTGTGCCGTCAAACGGACAAACTTCCTCCCGACTGGTTTCATAGATATGCGTTGCGAAATAGGAAGCACTTTTTATTTGTTCTGGGTTAATTGGAAGTAAGAGCGACTTTTCTGAACCTGTTGACAGTGCGGCACCTGTGCATTCTTGCTCGTTACTTTGCATATCACATTTTCACATACAACTTTTTTGTTGTTTTATGAAATAAAGACACTGACATACTTCCGCGGAGCGATCTGCTATAGTGGATTGCTCTCGATTCGCATTCGGACTCTTTTAAATAGCTACGGTTTGGCGAATTGGTTAGTATGCGCATTGTCTAAAACTGAAGCTTCCAAGTTTATCGTCATGAATTAACGCAGCCGTTGTTTAGTCATTGAACTCTCTGCATTCCACATCAGACTTAATGATCTTCTTAACAAAATGGTATAATTTCAGCTCCTCGTCTACTTTAAGGCTCTCAATATTGTTCTGCTAAAGAGTTTCCTCCAGTTCCAGTTAACTTACAGGACTATACGGCGAGAATTCTGATCGTTCAGGTTCTTGCACCTACAGCTTATTCGATCAGCAGATGCTTCCGCAGCAGGGGGGTGGAAAATCCTCTTCAGTTCCCACAAGGGGAAAACAATTAATGAAATGTGTCCTTTCGACAATCTCCTCAGCCTCACAATTCACGCACTGTCCTCTCCAAACACAGCTAGCCATGCATTGTCTAGTCCCCCTTTGAATTCGCGCACTGGTGTTCAAACCACCGTGCATAAGCACGCCGAACCTGTCCCAGCATGGTACCGTCTCTTAGTAAATACGGCCTCCATGCCTGGACAAAGTGTTCCAAGTGCGGTCTGACAAATGCTCTGAACAATGGCAGAATAACGTTAGGCCTCCTAGGTCCTACGGTCCTTTTAAGTTGGCGTAGGGCACATCATGCCTTCTTGGCCACCCTCTGACATTTCAGACTAGGTTTGAAGTCCACACTCGGGACTATCCCGAGGTTCCTTGCTTTCTGAGTTTGTTCCATCACGACTTGATGCCCAGGTGGACCCATGTGGCGAGGGAAGTTTGCTTCTTCTCCCATGAGCTGCTGACACTTGTTCAAGTTCCGCGGAAGATCCCAGCTCCCCGACCACTGATAAACATCATCCAGATCCCTCTGGATAACTTCACTGTTTGATGTCCCTAATAGTTTGGTGTCGTCAGCACACGCGAGAGGCTGATTTTCTAGACCACTTGCTATGTCCTTGTCATACATAAGGAAGAGCAGTGGCCCTAAGTCTGACTCCTGATGCACCCCGCCATGTAGAAATTCCCTATCCGATAAACACCCCGCGATGCTCACCCTGAAATATCTGCCCTTCAGACTTTGTGCTATCCAGTTATTCGCCTTAGCGTCAACTCCAAATTCCTTCACATTCTGTTCAAGAAGCCGGTGGTCCACGGAATCAAAGGACTTCTGAAAGTCCAGGCTTCCATTCTTTCGCTCTTGTCAGTTCAAATTGGTACTTGGTCCAGGAAGCTTATCAAGTTAGTCAGACAGGAATGTTTGTGCTAAAATCCATGCTGCTTTATCATCATTAACTTACTGGCCTCCAGCCGATTGACTATCCTGTCGCGAAGGGCCTTTTCAAGAGCCTTCATCATGATGGATGTCACGCATACCGGGCCATACCTTCGGCAGTCGTCCCTGTGCACCGTTATGGCTGTCGACGCCGGCGAAGCTGCGGGGAGCCGCTCTAAATCAAGCGATGCATTAAAAAGCTGGGCACAATGTTTCACGAGGACCTCCGCCAGCGGCTTTACTATCGGTGGGTGGATCTCATCGGGCCCTACCGCTTTCGGCGCGTCCATTTTCGAGGCTGTTCCAGACTTCTTACTCCGTGACCGCTCCGTCCGTCACCTCTACCATAAGGGAGGCAGAACTCAGTGTTTGTCCATACTTCCTTTGAACATATCTGTATGCTGTCTAGAAAAAGTCCAACAGAGAGTCAGCGTTCTATTGACTGCCGGCCGACCTATTTCCTTGTTTGCTTTTTACTCCACCTACGGCCTTTCGCAATGCAACCTTAGACTGCATGTTTTTTTAGCGGCTCCAGCGATCCGCTCCCCGTAGGCAGTTTGGCACTGTCGTTCGATGCCTAACATTCTATTCTTCGCCACAATGTGCCTCAGGCAGTCTCGGTAGCCCTGTATGCCCTTATACCTCACGAAAGCCTTGTGCTTCCGTTTCCCAGCTCTCGTTACATTAGGCCTCTATCATGGTAGCAGCCCCTCTCGTTTAATTTTGTGGAGGGGTGCAACTAAGTCTGTTATTGCTAGCAGGCTGCACTTAACTGCCTCTCAATTTCTTTGCTTTCGCTCCCGGTCCTGACTTCCATTCAATTACGCCCCTCCTTGTATATTCATCGGTGGCTTGCGGAAAGCAGTCCCAGCATCTATATCTCTTAGGCCTCTTGACACCTTGGATAAATCATTATGATCACTTTACACTTTTCTTTTAGCAGTACGATGATTTCCCATGCTTGCGCCCTCCCCTTATATCCTCTTGTTGATACACAACCTCAATGTTGGCTACCCGATGCTATCTCTGTGGACTGGCGGCATTTTTCTTGGGAAACTATCTCCAGTCTCAAATCAGTGTTCTAGTTGAGTGTAATTCTAATCGCGCAAATAATTCACTCCAATTTGGCATGTGCGGGATCAGCATTCGACTTTCAGCTACTAGATCGTCCAGATCGGTATGTTTTCGGCCGGTGTCCGTAGCTTTCAGCACTACGTCTATTTTGTTTCTGAAAGGGAATTGTCGGGCGTAATATCAGTTACAACGGATACTTTTGTATTCACAACCGAAACATCCTCTCCCCTATCGGCGTGATTCTTTGCCCAGAATGCATACGGAGTTCCTCGAAATTCGGCATTATTAATACTAGCAACATTCCACAAATGGTGACATCGCAGAATCACTGTTAATGAACAATCTATCTCTTGCGTTGCAGCGCTGTAGACATAAATCATACCCACTTGTTCGCCTGTCGATTAAAAGGGTGAATAGCTCCGCACATCTCGTCTGAGAGAACCTTCACCGTCTTGAAGATCCCAACTAGATGACCGCGCGTGCCTCGGCGTCCGAGAGCAAGCTAATGGAGTTCTTCGCAGTATTCGTGCTTTTGAACGGCTTTCGTCTTGCTCGCCAGATTCTTTAACTTTCCTAGGCAACAAACGTCCTTCGACACAATAATCCGGGTGCGATCTTACTACGGTCTCCTACAGGAGCCCAAACGCTTCGAGTTTTCCGCAAGACGCCGCTGGATCGAGCCGAAATAGCCCTCATTCGGCTTTATTTTCCGCGCCTACGCATTGTTTGGAGTGCTTGAAATTGTTCGCTATATTCCCCACGGGTTTTCGACTTGGGAAACCTCCAGGATATTACCAATTTTATTCCCTCCTTTTCTTCTGTCACCGGTCGGTCTTTAGCATTTCATCAGATTTGATAGTAGGTCCCACCTACGTGCCAAGTTTTGGTTGTCTCGATGTCTTCTAGGTTTGCACTGTGCCCTTGAACTTACCACAGCAGAGATGGCGTGGGTTATGCACGCTCATCGCCATGTCGTTTATGAATATTAGGAAGAATGCCACTTGGGATGTCGATGGGTATTGTCGTGTACCCTTCAACCTCAACGCTAAAATTCCTTCCAACAAGAAAGCCACTTACCAAAGAACTAGAACTTCTTGTTACTTCCAGTGCTTTCACTCTACGATCCAAATGATTGCCCAAGTCAAATCCCTGTTAAAATCCATGCGGCAGACATCGGCCTGGTGTTCCTCGTCCAAACATTTCTTGACCGCATCCGAAGAAAGCAGATTCCGAAGTCAAGGCCTTCCTCCGCCCTGTGTTGAGGAAATAAAATACGATTTGCTACGTGCACGCCCATCTGCACCCTGATGATTCCGTCCACGCACTAACATAGGACGCAAATTAGTCTCACCGTGTAAGCTTTCGGCGCCGAATATTGGATCAACGCCTAAACAGATTGATGCGAATCCCCAAGTGAAAACAAGACGAACCAACAAGTTTCCAAGGTACTGAATTAAGCAGTCATCAAACCTTATAAAATTACACTTCACATGCTACCAAAATAACACTGCAATCAGAGCCAACCATCAAAATTTATCGACTTAGAGCTAGTAGTCACGCCAAATTTCACGACACAAACTGATTGGTACTCCTCAAAAATTTTTACAAACAAAGTGGGCAACAAATTGTGTGAGTTGGCTGCCTGACTTGTCATCTGCGAGTTGCTTTCACTCAGTTCATGTGGTTAAAGAATGAACGGGAGGGTTTTCAGAATAACTCCGTTTACACTGGGCCGTATTCTTCTGTTGGGTCTCTAGGTACACTCTTGCATATCTCCTCAACCTCAATGGTTTTGCATTTTCCGGACATTTGTTCTTCTAATGGGGAGGAATTTTGGAACCGCGTGACAGAAATTGCAAGCAGTCTCGCTAATGACCTAACAATCATTAAGTGTATCCTATCGGGCCCAGCAGCGCTAAATCGATATACTTTGCCTCACCATGCCACAAACTGTTCTCCGGTTTGCAAAGCGACCTGGTACTTTGGGATGTGGTTATTTACCGTGATTGCGGGGTCAACATGAGCTTCATCTTGGCGAGCGGAAGTTACCCTTGAATTTTTGCATTGACAAATCTGGCTTTTCGGGTTCGACCGACTCCAGGTAGGCGTCTGGTCGTATAGCACCGCGGCATTGTATTTGGTATTGTTCTTAGGATGTCCTCTTTAATAAAACCATAGATTCCTCTGTTAGCCTTGTGGCCATCCGGGCCATCCCATGCAATCGACGTTGGTACCCGCTGATGCACTCTCGGGCATATTAATTGCAAAACACAAAATCTCTGCCGTTAATTTTATGCCTTCTTGAGATGTGGTCAGTGAGGGTGCATGAATCCACACGGAGCTATGCGCTGCAGGTCGCTGCAGCTTACTTGTTTTCCGTGTAAGCATGCGCCCAATAACAGACGCAGCTAAAGTTCAGACATGCATATAGGCACGGCTGACATCAGCACAATACAAAGGTCGTTATTCCTCTCATCTGTTGTATGGGAGCAAGAATTTTCAAGAAAATGAGTTTCTTTGCCGCGCATCTAACTGTCTTCCGTTTAACAGTTTTGGTTGTATTCCTATCGACGTTTGCCGGTAGTCCTCTACCATGTATTGTTGCTAGTAAGCAAATTCAGTGAGATTTCACTGTATAACGCGTTACTGTTGCTGAAATTTAGATTCGGATCTCATCTGTGCCTCGCCCTGGTTAACAGTGTTGGCGCGTCCATATCGCGTTCAGTTCTGCCTTCTGCACCAAAAGCGTTCTCGTTATTTGCACTTACGAATCTCGGGACCACGAGCACACTGACCGAGCCATTAATGTGATAAGGGGAACCATTGGGCCCTGAGAAGCGGCCGATGATTGCCGAAGACTAACTGCGCTCAGTGTCCTTAGTGAGACGCCAACTAGAAATAAACGCCCCCAACTGCAATCGCCGTCATTACTGCATAAAACATATCTTTAGCAAGCGGTGCAATCTTTGCAGCAAACTGATTCACGGAGGGCCAGAAAGGCACGTCATCATCTTATATTCAGGTGCTTTTATTTTTAAAGCCACACTCTGAAATCCTTCCCATACTGACTTCGGCCAGATTATTCTCTATTTCATTCGATGTTGCTGGCATTGAGACAGAGTTCAAATGTGCCAAGCCATCCCACTGGCCGGGACCTGATGGCATCCCGCCAGTCCTATTTTGCACCGCTGGTGTACACATTCCTCTGCTGCTTCAGTGAAAGACCTCCATTGTCGTTCCACATCGATAAAGAATTTCATGCATTTTCCTGAGGGCTATCGCCCAGTTTTATCCAGGCGTTTGGAAAAGTTAGTGAAGAACATTTGGATAACTTCTTTACTACGCAAAATCTTACCAAACCTTCCCAACACGGCTTCCCGAGAGGCCGATCTTGCCTCACCTGTCAGTTTGACTTCCTGAACCTAGCTGCCCAGAATACTGAATTTCACCGGTTGTCGCTCTTAATCTCTCAGACGAGTCAAAAGAGTTTCGACACGTTTCCCACTACCGACTCCAAGCCACATTTAGGAAATATGTAATAAGAAATCCACCCTTATCTTGGTGGTCGTCCCAACATTCTGACCGCTTCTAGGGTGTCAGTATTAGCGGTTGTTTTTCCTATCCCTGTGCTACTATCATTCGGGTTATTCAGGGAAGCTTGCTTGGTCCCTTTTTACTCCTGCTATCATTAAAGTTATTTGTCATGATACACCATCCCTATTTGCGGATGACATTGAAATACTGTACTCTTATGAAGATGGTTCATTGCACTCCACGCGTGCACGTAGCAATGAAGACCTAAAGCCTCTTGGTAACTGGTGGTCCTAGTGGCTTATAAAGTGCTCCGGTGACAAAAGTTCTCTGATAACATATGAATGCCATGATCCCTCGGGCGCTCTCTCTAAAAACGGTATGCCAGTTCTTGCATCACACACAGATAAGGACTTGGGGTTACAATACTCCTGCTCTTTCAACTTCCACGAGCAAGCCCACCATCGAACCGTTGTAGCTAAGAGAACCGCCACAATGATCTTAAGGGCATTCTGCACTCAAGACTGCATAATTATCACCTTCAACTCTCATGCTAGGTCCCACCTCGAGTACCGCCCAATTATCTTTACGCATAGGCGTAAAGTCGATCGAATTGCAATCGAGAATGTACAGCATGCATTCACTAGAAATCTGCTAGGTCCTTCATCTAGGTTAAGCCACAGGGCCAGATGCAAACTGCTTGGGCTTGAACCATTGTGGCTTCATCGAGTCAAATTAGGCCTTGCAATTCTCTTTGATCTTTGCCGTATTAATGTCCACTCTACTACAAACGTCACACACGACGCTGGCAGTCCCCCGTATCTGCTTCGTAGTAGATAGTACTCGTTAAGAATACCCTTGACTCGACTATCGATCAGGACTAAATTCTTCACAGTTGCTTACTCTAAACTGTGGAACAAACTCCTTATTTCCCTGCGGTCGTGGCCAAATTTGGCCCAGTTCAAAGACCAGCTGGCAAAGTTACTGCATGTTCCGCCCTTGATTAACCTAATACGAGCTAACATTGGACTGGACGAGGCCTAAGAACATGGGTTAGAATTCTAGTTCATGACCGAATCTTTGCTGAGGTCATCATCTGGGATTCGGCTTCACCGCTTACTTCCTCACTTTCTTGCACCTCCCCGCCAATGCAGTTTTTGACCTTCCTTGTAGTGATGTACTTTCTTCACCAGTGGCTCAGGCAACCAACTCGAGCCTCTCCCAATGTGGGCTGACGGAAATTTCAACATAATTCTTGATTGATCTATGCTCTTATAACATTCTGTGATTTTAAACACCATCAGCCTGTGTACTCCTCACTCTTCATGTCATCTTATTCTCTTTACTAGCTTGGCAAGGCTAAACAGGTCGCTCTTAGTAGCCCCAAACCTCAACCACCCTTAAAACCGCATCCATAGCTCAATTCTACTTACCACATTTTATAGAATGGATGCACCATGTTGCAGGTATTTTGTCGCGATCCAATAACCACCATAACCCCAAGCTGGCACCCAAGCCAGACTACTTCTCTCTCTTGCGCTCCAGATCTCGCGCCTGGAAAAGACGGGCTGTTACAGGTTTTGTCCTCGCAAAAGCAATTTCAAATCGGCTATCCTGTCATTCCTGCTAGGAACCTGTTAATTAGAAATGGCGCTCGAGTTTTGGCCCGTTCGACCGAAACTACCCAAAATGTTGCATTGGGCATCTCAACTCGCATCTTTGCAACCGGAAAAAACCGCGAATAATACTGTCTCCGGAACGGCTTGCGCACCCCATATTCCCCACCCGTACTGCCTGCTTATATTGAAAGCTACAACAACAAAATTGATAGCATAGAAGACATTCTTGGCTAGTGTAATGAAGGAACGCTGCTACAAAAATATCTATCCGACGCACATTCCGGTACAGTTTACCGTCATCCGCACGCGAATATAACCTGTATTCTTGGGAGTTCCATATCCGAAGCTGCGTAAATTTCTTCCAGATAGTTCAAAACAATCTTGACGGTCTTCCGTCGTCTTCAGCAATTTTCGGTCATTTGTTGTCAAATACGCGTCTTTTCCACTTTGCCTGGTTTTCACGAATTCCGCCGATTTACCGTATTGCCATTGATTGCCAGCTCAACGTTCCGCCCATTACGTAACGATTTCGAGGTTTGAGGACTCCGGCCGTACCTGGACATCCGCCGTTGAGTTCCGTCCATGTTTTGTACCGGCATTGCGCAGATTTAGTTGAATTGAACAAGAAATTGCTCGCAGTCCACTGCTGGCAAACAGTCCCAGGAAACGCTTCTTTGCCTTGAAAAATTAGCTTATTTTTTGCTTTTCGCTGGTGCACTTGTACTTTCCCCATTGCTTTGTAGCATCTCATTTAACTTCCCAGTGTGCTTCTGCAGTAACTCAAGGTTGCATCCACCCCCTTATCCATTTGGACTTCCGTTATTTGCATTTCCTGTGCATCATCCTTGTAAAAATTTTATCCTGCCTTGCGCTTGCCACTAACAAATTGAGAAATGCATACCATTGCTATTATTATTTTTGTTATTAATTATTCGTGACCGAGTCTTCACTGAGAACACCACCTGGGATTCTTGAAATTCAGCTTCACCTCGTGCTGCCCCACATACCCTCACGTTTACGCTGGCACATTCTCTGACCTCTCTTGAAGTGGACGTACACTAGTTACTATCTGCATGTGTGACTAACCGTTGAGCTGTTCCTAGTGTGGTTTGACCGAAATGTCAACATACCAATAGATGGATCAATGCTGTCTTCAGCACATGTACTCCACCAATTGGCTGTTCTTGGCAACCTACAACTATCCCCAAAACTGGTAGTAAACCTCAGGTCTAGTTACCAAATTTTAAGCAATAGAAACACAACGTAGCAGATGTACTGCCAACGTTTCAATAGCCACCATAACTCCAGGCTGGCGACAAAGCCGGGCTATGTTTTTGTGTTTCGGATCCCATACCCGGGATAGAGGCGCTGTTACCCGTTCCACAGCCGTAAGGGCAACTCCAAATCTGTTATTTTTCACTGCTCTTAGAACGCTGACAACCAGATCTGGCGCTCGAGTACTGGTCCGTTAAACCGAAACTAAACCGCTGATCCCCGTGAATAAACCTACTCAGATGGGTCTTTATGCTTGGACAAAAACACGGTCACTACAGCTGCTGGAAAGGCTTGCATGCCTCCTCAAAACTCCCCGCCATAATTCTGGATAAGTTCAAAAGATGCGACATCAAATATGACAGCATAGAAGACGTATTCGAGAAATGATTTTACACAAAGTTACTCTTAGCCAACACACCTTTCAGTCTAGCTTACAGCCAGCCTCATGTAAACATAATCAGTAGTCTAAGTGCTTCCATATTCTCTATGTAAAATCCTCATTAAATATTCTGTAGATAGCTCGCGATAATCTTGACATCGTTCCCCCACGCTCTTCAGTTTCTTATCGGCATTTTGTGGTGCTAAATGCGACTCACCTAATCACTTTGCTCGGCGTTCCATCTGGTTTTCACTACTGCTATATATTTACCGTATTTCCACTTCTCATGATATCAGCTCAGCTTTTCCGTCCAATATGTAACGCTCTTGCCGCGTGGCGAGTCCGGTCGTATCTCTACATTCTCCACTGAACTCCTGACATGATTTGCGCTAGCAATATGCATATTTGGTGAAATTAAACATGAAATGACTCGTAATAGACTGCTCGCAAACTGTCCCAGAAAACTCTTTGGACGTGTGAAATTAGTTTTCTAGTTTTTATTTCTGACTGGCTTGCGTGCGCTTTTCGCAATGCTTCGCGGCATCTGATTCTACCTTCTACAGTAGTTTTCGGAAAACCAAAGGCCGCACTTATCCCCTGATCCATTTTGATTTCTTTTATTCACGCTTCCTCTTCAACACGCCCTGTAAAATTATGATCTTGCCTTGCGAACGCTTCTCGTGAGTCGAGAAATATGCATTACTATTGTTATTACTTACCGACTGTTTGGAGGCACCGATACATGGGAGGATATCGGGGGATAGAACGGCGTATAGATTCAGTCGGTGGGACGACGTCCAAAGCGTTAGATGGAACATTCCAGAGAGCAGTTTGATTGGTCTAACTCAACAGTAGATCTCCTACTTATAACCGAAGACAAAATAGTGTACGCAGTTAGTAGTCTTCTGACAGACTTGAACGTCACCAGGGAGGTAGGCATTCTGAAACAACGCAAGGCTTCCAACTACATGGAGTATCACCATCCTTTCTCAAGGATAGAGACGTTTAAGTATTAGGGCTGACAAAACTCTTGGGCGACATCGGAGAGCACTAATGCTTCACTTTTTGGGAGAATATGAGCTTGTAACACAGTGGGAAGAGTGATTAATCTTGGTAGATGGGCTTCCATTCAGGCACACCGCGTTGAGTTGGGTAAACCACCGTCATCATCATCGTTCAGCGTTAAACGGCAAGAAAATTCCTCCCTATAAACGCGTTGCCTTATGAGCAACGATAATTCAAAGTTAACAGGGATGGATTTACAAGGGCTCCGTTTTCAAATCAGAGCAGTCCAACTGTACAAAAATGTTACCAATCGCTCCAGTTAGACGGGAAACGACAGCACCATCGCCATCCTTCATGGTTCATTGACATATCTCTCAATGTCTCCAGCCGTCTAGTTGACGGACCCTAACCGCG
>LUCM01004175.1:17827-28430 GCA_008360955.1 Fasciolopsis buskii
GAACTGATGCCTGTAGCTGCCTCCTGGGGCTGTCCCGCAAACCCTGCCAATCTCAGGGGTGTTATTATCCCCCGGTTTGAGATGTTTGCCTGCAGACCCTGCAACCGCATTGAGAAAGGGAAACAGTCCCCATCCTCCGCTGGTATCAACCTTGGGCTACGGTACACACCTGTAACTGAGATCCTCGAGCCACCAGTCTTGAGTTAAACTTCCAGAGCTTGTATATTTGTGGTCTGTAATTTATGGTCCTCCCGAGCATCGCACTTTTCGGCCACTGGTATCAGAGTCCCTCCTTCTATTCTCCCACCTGCTTTATCCATTCCAAAGAATGAATAATCCCGCGTCATTGAATCATCTTCACCCTCCCCCGGCCGCAACCAAGTCTTGATGACAACCGTCACATCTATAGTCAGAGTCCTGAACTGTGACCACATTTTAGGAATTCGGCTCGTCCTCGGTTGTTTCGGGCGCTCCCCCTCTAAACAATAAGCTGCCGGTAGAGGTTCATCCTGGCTGGGCAAATTCGGAGCCCACTGCCATGGTCTCAAATAGCCGAGCTTCTCCCTGTTGCAGACTCCACCACCACGCATCTCTCACTATCTCTTGCCCGGCAAGCACAACTGATACCTACTTGCAGGCTGCAATTACACGGCGCCCTTAAACAATTTGAACGATCAACCTCCTGCGTACTTACTACATGGTGTCCAGGCTCCTCACCCGGCAACTCGTTACTAATCTGTCTGAGAATAAATTCACTTATGGTAATGACACCCCACATTCATGTATCCCCACTGTGGATGCGATAAACCCAGGACTTCATCCGCGTTGGCTGTAGCCTATACCTGTAGATCTGGATGAAACGTAATCCATTTCGCCCGTCCAACCATCGCGCAAGCGTGCTTGTCCAACTTTATAAACTGTGGTTTCCCAGGATAGGAGCGCAGAAGTTACAACCACGTAGGTGATTGACGATTTAACGATGACTTGTCATGACAACAACCTCAATTGACTGGTGTATACCACATTGCAGATACGCTTTCAAGCCCTTCATAGCCATACGCTCAAAGAGGAGAACGGTGAATAGCATAAACCAGTTGATTTGCACAGCATGAGCCTAACAAAGAGATGATCCAAAAACGCCGGAAATAACAGGATCTTCTGCAAACACAGCATGCCAAATCCAATGAAGGCTTAGATTGTCTGACATACTCTGTACATTTAAATCGAGCAAGCCACCCTAGTGCGAGCCTTTCCGCCCGGAGGGACCACAAGCTCACGGCGACCAAGTAATCGCAGCTTACAATCACGAAATGATTGGCCGACTGCACGCATGCCTCCACCGTACTTAGGGATGAGAGTTGTTAATTTCCAATAAGATAACAACTCAAATTCATATTCAGAGCCTGCCTCTTATGACCCTATTTTAACCCATTTAACAGTAGACTTCATTTAGGTGCATTACCGCCGGTCTAGTGCTCTTCGCCTAATCCTGTCCCCCCAATATTTAACCGAACTAACAATATCCTCATAACTTTGCGCGATTTGTCTCTGTCTCTCCCAGGATACCTAACAAATTCTAGATATCTGCATTTCGCCCTTTGATCCACAAACTATCACGAGACGCCTTTCCCAAACCGCTCCTGCCCAGCGCCCACCTTAATTGCCCCACCCAAGAAGAACTCATTTTGTTTACTGGCTTTTAAGAGTCGTTTATAATAATCGAAGTGATTTAAATTAATCAGCCCCTTAAAAATGGCTTATCCAAGTTTTCACCTCATCCAACGCAGTCGGGGTAAAAATGCGTCCGTCTGATGTACCCCCAATAATACTGTAACTACCACCAGTGTTTGTCTTGACAGGATGGATGAGATTTCACTCCACGAACACTTACGAAGCAGCACATTCTAACGGGGCTGCTGCACTGCTCAACAGGATATCAGCTTATCGCGATATCATCTTCTGGTTCTGAATCTGTATGGAAAACTTGCGGGCACATAAACGACGAACGAGGTTGCTGATTGGTGAGTCTCATATGCACGCAGTCCCCAGGTGGGTATGTTGGATATCACGAGTGGTGCTACTATTCCCAGACCAACCAACCAACTAACGTAAACAATCACAGTTCTTGCTGCTGGAGATGTTAAACGAATTGCTTACTGCAACTGTGACAGTTTTTTCTGATATTTTCATTTATTACTCTAGCTTGTTTCACCATCATTTGCGATTGAGTTGGCCTGGCCGGGCAATTCGTGAACAAATGTCAGCTCTATCCTAATAGCATGTAAACAGTGGCGCTATCAAATTAGGTAGCCTTCTATGATGCTAGCATTTAATTTGCTTACTTATGGGCAAGTCCTTTTAGCAACCAACAGGTAAAACCTGGGTACGAATGTGAGCTGCTGCGCGACCCTCACGAGCAACACTGAACAGTTCGCATTATCGTCTCCTAGAACCTCCTTCGGCCATGGTGCATTCTTCACATTATTCCAGGTTGGTGTCAACAGCGGAGCTGAAGGCAAGCAATACATGGTGAGGTTATACATTCAATCATGTGCACACGCCATTCTCAGTCACGCCACACTGATTAGGACCAGAAATTCAACTGGTGATACTTGGATCGCAGGACTGAGTTGAACTAAACCAAACTGAAGACCAATTTCTGTAAATGGCAGCCATTGCAATCATTTGGTATTCGACAAGAAAGACGAATCCAAATACCTCAAGAAAACCGCCCACTGTAGCACTAGTCGATAATCCTATCCGACACAAAATCGCCTGAACACAAATTTCAGATCGGCCCAGTTTGTCAATAAACTGTCCAAATGACTTCTTAAACAAGGTTTCATAAAACCAAATGATAATAATAGAATCTTCATTTGCATTTGTGTACGTGGTAGCTAAGAATTACGTTGGATACTGTAGACTGCCTTGTCGGTTTAACTGGGTTTATTTACCTAATCAGTAGCCATCATCAAATGAGAGATGCCGCTTAATATTTCTAAGGGCAATGGGAACGATTTTCGTTTGCATTGGGATCGCTTTGTCTGCAGACAAGCTCCGACCTTGTAATTCATTCTCCGGCGTTGTTATTAGAATTCATACTAGACGAAAAGCAACTGCAGCTGAAAGTCACGTGGGGCGTCAGTCTGGAAGGACGCAGTGCGCCTGCCAAGCGTTTCAACAAATGACGAAACTAAGTGGTAAGGGCTAACTCGGGGAACAAGAAGTGAAATATAAAACTTCCTTGCTATCACACCCAAGGGAACTGAATATATGCAATCGATAATGAAGGTGACAACCAATTATGTTGGTGAAGTCACGAAGAGCCTCACACCATTGTTGTGTCGCGTTTTTTTCTCTTATTCGGTTTTATGTCGGATTAGGTTACCAGTTTATAATAGTAGAGAACATGCTGGACAAACTTATCACAAACATAGTATCAAGTGACTGATTTGACCTCCCGAATAAATGCAAAATTTGAGGGGTGCACATCACGGATTCTAGAAGAATAGTAAAAGAAACATCGCCAACTGTGATACCTTCAGTCAACAAGATAGTCGGGTCGGAGTTGGCTGGTTTCAGAAATAAGTGGCATACGACGGCTTGCGGTCCCCAAAGTGGTAGCCAGCAGTTATACCCGAGAAAGACTAACAGATATCCTCTGCACATTCAAATCGAGCAAGCCACCCTAGTGCGAGCCTTTCCGCCCGGAGGGACCACAAGCTCACGGCGACCAAGTAATCGCAGCTTACAATCACGAAATGATTGGCCGACTGCACGCATGCCTCCACCGTACTTAGGGATGAGAGTTGTTAATTTCCAATAAGATAACAACTCAAATTCATATTCAGAGCCTGCCTCTTATGACCCTATTTTAACCCATTTAACAGTAGACTTCATTTAGGTGCATTACCGCCGGTCTAGTGCTCTTCGCCTAATCCTGTCCCCCCAATATTTAACCGAACTAACAATATCCTCATAACTTTGCGCGATTTGTCTCTGTCTCTCCCAGGATACCTAACAANGTTTTTGATTGTTTTTGATTGTTTTTGATTCGCCTAATCGAACACTTTGGGATGCGATTGAGTACGCTTGTTACACCACCTAAGTGATAAGACTGATTGAACAAGTTGTGAACACTTCATTCGTGTTCGCGCGGTTATCAATGAATGTGGTGAACAACCCGGACGTATGGAACTCGTATCGCGCCAGTTTCGTTTGTGGTATTCAATTGTTAATGGCACATGAGTGCCGTGTGGGTAAGTGTGAGGAAGTGTTTTCTTGGGTGTAGAAAATATGACGCCGCCGGAGTCATGCCTCGTGATGCATCCTGACACTTACTCGCCGGTGATGACTGGTCGTGAATTAGATTTCTTTTATGCAAGCATTTCTTATGTTAAACCTTTTTGTCATTTTCTCTTTATTTTGTATTTTGTAGACTTTTGCATGCATTCTTTATTTTCGCATATCCCTCTATAATGTTCTGTAAGTTCAAAATTTTCTTTATTTTTATAAATGAGTAAAATATCTTGCACTCTTTGCCTCTGTAAAATTTTATATAACAAATCTCATCGTGGACTATTCGTTAATTCGTGCCTAATATGGGATTATGGAGTTCCTATATTTATTGATTCTACCGGATGCGGAACGAAAATCCAATGTTTTAAAATATACGCGCCACATTCTGAGAGATCGTTTTGCAGAGGATGCCTATCATCAGGAACAATTTTGGTAACATATTTCTCTCAATGCTGACAAGTATTAATCACATAGATGTAGGGACAATTCAGTAAGTGGTAAGAAGGACACACGGCTAATAATTAATAGCCCCCGGGCGGAAAATTTTCCCTTTCTTACATTAATCTGGATGTGGAACTGGAGAAGAATAATGAAGGATTCGAAATACACATTGGTATACAAATCGAGAGATGATGCTTTGTTTTACCACCTGATTTGAAATGACAGCCGTCAGAGATCCTTTACACAGGAGGAAATATGAGTAGTCCAATTCAAGATTTATCAATAATAACTCCCAGATGTTTCTCAGAACCAAGCTTGGTAAGGGTTTCTGAGTTGATTGAAGACGTTTCGGATGGGCAGGCTGACCAAGAGAGAGAGAGAGAGGGAACAGAAACTCGAAACATTTGTGTGTTGTGATCTAAAGCAGCTCGTGCAGAAAAATCGTAAACAGAAGACAGGTGGTCGGAAAACCTTTGAAGATTATCATATTTTGAAACGGCTGGAGGGAGGGAAACATCATCAGCATGCTCAAACAGATGGCAGGCTGAGCTAGTTGGCAAGTCGCTGATGTAAGTATAGGAGAGAAACGGTGAAATGACAGCACTTTGTGGAACGTCTGAGTTTTAAATCAATGGTCTCACCATCCAATCGTGTCGATTGGATTCTGTTAATAGAATAATCAGGCAGTCATGCCAACAAAGTCCTGGGACAACCAAATATTTCTAATTTGTGAAGTGGAAGAGACCAAGGGACAGAATTAAATACCGACAGGCAGTCTAGAATGGCGCAATGCACAGATTTCAATGATGCATTTATGGACTTGCAAAAGTGGTGAATGAGAGAGGCGACAGCGTCCACAGTGGACCTGTTAGATTTATAGGCAAGCTGAAAAGGGTCGTCAGAATGATTCATAAAAGAGCGCAGAATCTTAAGCACAGCACGCTCCGTCAGTTTAAGGCCAAATATTAAGGAAATGGGGCGAAAACGTTTTGCCAAAGTAATAGAATTGCTAGATTTAGGGATAGGAATAATAGTGACGGGTCTACATTGGTCAAAGGAAGAGGACGAGCTTAATGATGAGTTAATCAGAGGAGTGACTACATCGGTCAGAGCCACGGCATCATGCCCTAAATGAGCTGCGGACGGACTGTCAGGATCAATCCCTGTGTTAATTTTAGTGGTGCGCAGAATCTCAAGCATCTGTTCCCTCGAAAAACGTGTAGGTGACATTTCATCACCCTGTCCAACTGTGGCCCGGGTATAAGTGGAAGGGTATTTGAGCACACGACTGGTGCTGTCGACATCCGCGGAAGTTTTCGCACGTTTTATCTTCTTCCATAACAGTCCAATGAATTTCCCAAGGAATCGAATTTTGTTGCCATTCGGGAGTTGGCTGGCGAATGTAGCGTCGATGCGTTTACCTTAAGATTTCATAAGGTTGGAAATACGTCTCAAGCTTGAGTTATTACGAGATTTGTAGAAGCGTTTCTTGCGTCCACTTAGAAATTTCAGTTTCTAGGTGAATATACAGCCATTTGAGACGAATAGTGTTTCTGAGGAGCAGCAAATATCAAAGATTTCATTGGCCGTCTCTGTGAAAAGTTTTGCATTGTCATTGAGCGCGGGTTCAAAAGAGAAACAAGTAGATGCGGGTGAAAGGGAGTTCTGAAGAAGAATAAGGTTGTTATGTGAAACGTTACGGAGGGAGAGATGTGTTTTTAGGAGGCACTGAATTCGCTTGTGGCATGGCCAAGTTCACGGCTGCAAAACGTTAAGCGATTAGGGTCCGAGATGTGCCCTTTGACGATCACTTCTCCCAATTGACAATTTGAAGCATGAATTGGGAATAAAATCTACTTTAGTTCATTTCGCACATCGAGACCTAACTCCAATCTTGTTATTGTTAAATGATTACCGATGAGCTGCGGTGTGTTATTGAAACATGAAAAACATGCGTTCAAATCGAGAAGTGTGAAATGGTCCGTGTTTGATTTTTGACAATTTTCGAAAAAATCGCCAGGGTTATTGTTGTTAGTAGCGTTCCGCTTGTCTCATGATATTCGGCTATGAATCGCTTTAGCGATACTGAGATTGAGCGAGAATAACATGTTTAAGCATGCGGTCTCAATATGACTACTTCCCTGGTGCACTCTGGAAAGTCCGTAGGCTAGGATACGTTATTGTTAGCTGGTCTGGGTCTTTAACTTCGGTAATGTGGCAACGTCCAGAATGGTTTTTGCCGGCTTGAGTTGTTCATATCGCACATCTGGGTGTTTGATAAGGTCCCCAAGCCTCACTCGGAGTTTTTCTCTAATTGTTGGGTAAATTCATTTATTTTTCATCTTTGGACTATGCCAGGCCCAAATTGTACAATTGGACTTCCATTGCGGGTTTATTTTGTCACCATCATACGTCATTTAGCGTCAGATGCAGCAGGGCGACTCTACTATACTGACCAAATGCCTTTGTTCGCGACGTTCAGATTCCATTAGGGGGGGGACTGTAAGACCGGTGTCTCGCTAATTTTTGGTCTGCTGCTATATTGAGTGTATTTTTGCTCATATGTCAAAGATCGTGTTGTCTGCTCTAAAATAATCCTGTCTAGTTCCAAAGTGTTGCGTTCACCTTGAGATCAGATCATCGAGCCACATTACCTTTTTTTGTCGGCTTTTCTGCTAGGTTGTTATACCTAGTCGTCCAAATGGATAAAACTATCAGTATGGACTGAGAGTAGTTTTGGCGCGCGTGTCCAATGTATGTTATCGAACTGTATTTGTGCGGTTTGTCGCAGCGTTTCATCCCGCATTGGGCGTGGTGTGTACTGAATTAGAACCGCCGTAGCGGTGCTGATATGCGATCAAGCTGTAACCAACTTGCTGTCTAACGATTTTTCGGACGGAAATTGTTCCTGGCAATCCTATCATTGTTCCTTCGAGTGGAGTATGCAGTGAAACGGAATTGCACGAGACTATCAGTTTTGCTCATTCACTGATATGGGGATGTGGTTCCTGTGGATGAGGGTAAATGGTCGTACCCACCATTTGAGGCCACACTAGCATTCTAGCTAATGGTTCTGGAATATTGGACGAAGGAAGACCTTAATCATGTTTCAGCGACATATTGAAATTTTGTGAAACTTCTCACAAGAGACAATCTACCAAGATGGCGTTTGTTGAAGGTCCCGCAGTCGTCTTCAAAGTTTTCTTGGTAAAACAATCGAATAGGGTTAATAAGAACTTCATGAGTCTAGATTAGGTCAGACGCAGGGATCACATTCAGATCGTGACAATGGCCGTATTGTAATCGTCAAACAAAATCCGATTTTCTATGTGTAACCATATAATTGGCGTATATCATTAAGTACATCATTGTATGTGTAATAAAAATACAAGTCATATTTATATATCCAAAATATGTAACGCATGCTAATATACGGGATTAGTGTACATCCAATATTATAATCACATAAGCACCACAAACAAGGTAATGAAAAACCTGAAGGGAAATTAGTGGTAGAATATCATAGTCCGAGAAAGATTTTTATTCACTGTTTCTTATTTTCATTATATGTGGTTTCACGAGTCACGGAAGTTCAGAAAGGGCGAATCGGGTTTTACCCACTGTTTTTCGATCCTAAGTTTAGATCGTCTGCAGCAGTCACAGAACCAAACCCCAGCTGTCGATACTCCTTAAAGCGTCGCGAAAGTTAGAAGCACCAGTGAAAATCAAGGTTGATGTTGACTTTTCGCTATACCATTTCGACAAATGACAGCCTGAAAACCACGTCGCCTCTTTCAACACGTGCAAAGCAGACACGAAAGATAGGTGGGAAGGGGGAGTACACACTGAATCGCGAACAGTGGCGATCAAGTTGTCATTTTTTGTCGAATCAGAATAGTTAAAAGAACGCATTTGTACAGCTAGACTATGTTCTGTGTGTTGGCTGCAGCAGCATCTTATCTTTTCCCCTTGCATGTTAAAGTCCAAGGACCCTGGTTTCCTTTGCATAATGCTGAATCAATTTCTAGGAAACATGTGACCTTGAAGAAAAGGCAGCGATCATTAAAGCTTGCCTTGTTGTTTGACGCTGAACGTTGATGGCATGCGCCATTCCTGACATAGCCGTCCGCCCGGACCAACAAAAAACGACAATGGCAGTATCCTTATTTAATTGGTGGGCCGTAGTCGCAATGTCACATCTCTGTCAGTTGGCGCAAATGGTATTTTTCAGAAAGATGCAATCTCGTCTTGCTGAAAACCACGAACCACATGATTCCGGCAAACCGCGTTTGTGCCAGCAAAGTCGCTGTTCGGATTAGTTTTGCCCATCTTATTCACGGCTAATCACGTGAAATGTTGGTCGTTCCCTTAGTCGCCAACCAGGTACTCTAGGTTGCATATAGTTTTAAATTAATTCCCGATTTAGGCTGATCCGGGAAAGACTTATCTAATGAATGCCGTGCAAAAAGTAACTTTCCTTCTTTTTGTCAACATTACGGCGGAATCGCTAAAGTATTCCTCGACTTGAGAGGTGCCTTTCCGACTTCCTTTAGATCGACCGGCACTAACTCAGTGCTACTCATCCGGAAAGGGTAGGCCAACGAGAGTTATTGTGAAACCTGTTGCGAGGTATTGTTAGCTTCTCATGCCTAGTGGCGCGTTGAGAGTATACAGGTGGAAAACTGGCCCGAAGTTCGTTAGAATTAAGACTAAGCGGCGGTTCGACAAATGGTTGTTTTCGATTCTCCTCTATTCTTGTTGAAGCTTTGTTCCATGGACGAGGTGATGGAAGATGTGTTAGAAGATCTCCGGGATGTAGGATTCGAACTGGGAGATGGAGGGAAACTATATGACTTTGTTTACGCAGATGACGTCTTGTGCCTGTTCGAATCGGCGGGCCATACACCACGTGTAATAGACAGATTCTGGAGGTCTGTAGCTCGAATTTCGCATGTGATTTCAAACTTCGAAGTAAAATATCCAGTACCTAAACGACAAATGCGCCGAACCTGATACTGGATGGAGAGGAGCTGACGATTGTAGACCGTTTCAGTTACCGTGGCAGCTTGCCTTGTTGATCGATGGTAAAGCTCGTAGTGGAGGTAAACACGCCCGATATGAAGGTTCGAAGCAGCTTACGCTGGACTGAAGCAATTTGTGGCGTCGTCCATGATATTTCATCTGAATTTGAAAGGCCTTGCGTAACTGTGCCGGCAGTTGCGTTTTAGTTGCTGTTGTACGGTTGCGAGATTATGGATTATCGTGTTGGGCGAATATTCGTGCGGTGAGAAGTTTTGGAGCATTGTTGTCTACGTAGTATGACTGTCATTGAATTGATTGACCGGGTGAGTAAAATGGTGATCATGAATAAACAGCTATTTCACGATTCTCGGATCACAAAATCGTCCGTGCTCCGGACGGATTTTCAGCACCGATTTTTGGTGTTTCTGAGGCGAGACCGCTTTTGATTGATTTTGATTGATTTGATTCGCCTAATCGAACACTTTTGGGATGCGATTGAGTAGCGCCTTGTTACACCAAACTAAAGTGATAAGACGGATGAAACAGACTTGTGAACACTTCAATTCGTGTTCGCGTGCGGGATTATGCAGTGATGGTGAAACAACCCGGAACGTATGGAAACTTCGTATCGCGCTCAGGTGTTCGTGTGTGGTATTTACAATTGTTAAATGGCACAGCTGTGCCGCCGTGTGAGTAAGTGTGAGGAAGTGTTTTCTTGGGTGTAGAAAATATGACGCGTTTGGCTTAAGCTTTCATAAGGTTGGACAATACGTTCTCAAGCTTGAGTTATTACGGGAATTTGTGGATAGCGTTTCTTGCGTCCAACCTTGAGAAATTCACG
>LUCM01004177.1:0-66801 GCA_008360955.1 Fasciolopsis buskii
CCTGATCACCGGCCTTTATTTCAGCGATCTTATTAGCTTGTCTCATTTCTAAACCCATAAAATTATTCAGACTGACTCAACCCAGTCCGTGCTCTTCTCTCGCCGGGGCCACCTAGTTTCCCCACGCTTATTCACCGCCTTCAGTGTTAGCCTCTTTGGGCACGTATCGCCTTTAACGCTTTTGTTCTTCTTCTGCTCCCCAGCTCCTGAAAGCGGACTTGTTCTCCCTTGTTCGTTTGCTTTAGCCGTCACAGAATTTTGGTTGTCGTTTCCAGGACCGCCATGCTGTTCTTCCAAATAGGTTTGTGATGCATTATACTCCTTTTTCTTCTAGCTCATGATTGTTAGTGTATCCGACTGAAGTTAAAGCACTGCTGAACTACAATTAAGCAAAATACCTCAAGGGCACCTGTGCATTCTATTGTATTTTTAGTATTTTAACAGTATTGCTGCATGGCCGACAGTGCTGACGGTTGCAGGCATCACATTAAGTAGCATCATCCACCAGCAAGCAAACTGCATCTGTCAACATTTTTGAGGGATACAGCGAGTTTATGTAACAAAGTCTGCCCTCCAGGCAGACGTGCTGGCGGAGAGAGGAGGCCGTTCCTGGGGCAAACGGATTATAGCCAGATTGTTTACACGTCAAAAATTTCTCTAAGATTCTGCTGAGGATACCAGTCAGATTACTTGGTATATACCAGTGTGACCATGTAACCAGGTTATTGGTGAAGGCGAGGATGCTGAACTTCCTGGAGTGGGAACGGAAAAGGAGAATTTAGATCAGATTCACCATGTAACGAGGATCGCTCTTCAAGCTGTACACAAGGAACGCGGGCCATTGAATAGCACGAACACAAAATTGGGCAGATCATGGCAGCCAGAGACCTTAGAAAATGGCCTAGAGCTGGAGTCGGTTTGTGTACACAAATGGTTTTAGTATGCTTAGTGAGTGGGATGAACCTTCCGGCATAACCGGGATCGCCTAGATTGATGGGATCATAGAAACGTAGTTACGACCTAGCTGAAGGTGAGTTCACAACAAATTTATCTATAACGGGTTATGGGCAGTCAAAAGAGTGACAAAGGTGATGAAAGTAATAATGGACAAGTGACATTTTCATTGAAAAATCACTTGGGGTAAAAGGAGTGACCTAAACTGGGGCCGCCCGAAGTGCCACTTGCCAGTGGAGAGTTGGTCGAGCCGAAAACATCAGCGAAAGTTGCCGCGTGCACGGGAGCCCGATCGTCATCTTGGAGGAGAAAAAGTTAATGGGGAGACTTAAGGATATCGGTCACGGTGAGGAAAAGATCTTGTTGGGGGTTTACGTCCCGTCAATTAACTGGTGACTGCGGGTGCACCAGACGCTTTTTGGAGGGGCGCCTCTTGGAGCTCCGCAGAGATGAACGCTGATTCAACAAGCAAGGCAGGAGATCTAAAGCCTAAGGTCTTTAGTCCTAATTGCCTTCGGGGTTAAGAATGTCGTGTCTGAGTTCATTAAGGAGGTACTAATAGTCATATAAAGTCTCATTTTTTGGTATGCTTATCGGTGCGGACGCTGCCGTTTCCCCTTTTCTTGTTCACAAAGTTTCAAAATGACTTTCCTATTTTTGGTCCCTTGGACATCTATCTAATTATTTTGGTGTCGGACCACTGCGTCTTCTCTATCGCCTGCTATAGTCTTCTTGTTGGTTTTCCGGTCCAATTTTTGGCGGTCGGTACCATTCCCAATAAGCTTGCCGACTGACATGTATTCCGTACTGTTCTTGATCTGTCGTTGCAAGTTCATAGTCGACCGCACGTCTTGTCGGCTTTAATCGGCAGCGTCGATAATCGCTCTAGCACTTCAGGTCCGCTGTTTTTGGCCAGAGCACATTTACGTGCCTTCGATATGCTTATAAATGTGCAAGCATAATTTGAGCACAAGTTTGAACTACGCATTATTCATGCATCTACTGCTGATGGTTTTCTCCACTATGCATGGCCTCAAACCATTCGGGTGACTGGAGGCTCTTTAACACTATAGGGCATTTAAACGTACCACTGTTCGAGATAATTAACCGATTCAAAACACTTAGGATATCATGGCCAATATCATCCGTTCGCGGGTGTTTTGTAAATGTGATGTGGTGCTCGCTTGCCACCAGATCATCGTAACAGAGAAGTAATTGAATTTGACAGGTCTGACATTTCGGAGTCTCAGTTTTATTTCTTTCATTATGTTTCTGCAAGTGCTTATATTTTCCGATATATTTTAAGACGAACAGTAGCTTAAATATTGTGCGACTGAAAGATTTTATGTGAGGATTGTAATTCACATAATTTTTCTCCCCGGTTGGTTGTTTATTCTATCCACCGAAGCCAATCCGCAAAACTGCACAAACGATATAGATCACTTGACGTCTGGCATGTGACGGTGGGCCACCATTAAACGTACTGCCGTTTTCTATGTTGGTCTTCCCTATCCCGTCGGCTGTTTGGCTAGCCGTTCGAATTTCGCGCTGTGTTTCCTTGTGGCTGCACAATCCAAGGGATATCTGATCTGTTTCATCGAATTGTGCGACTACGGGACTTGAAGCCTGAAGTCTGTATCACTATCTCTAGCCTCGGTTTGTGTTTTTGTATTAGGCTGCAGGCTTTCCGCCACTGTGCATCTAGGGACTTTGCATCCTGTCTTGTTGTGTGAGGCGAACCGACTCCTAGTCCGGCTTATGTCACCGTCCTGGGATGCTTGACTGCATCCCAGCTATTATGCTATTGTGCGACGTCTAGCTCCGAGGTCTTATGCTTCAGTGTTGTGTGTTGGTCAGCCTAAGCGGAAAATGCAACGAAAGTAAATATGCATGTGCCAGCGGCAATGGCACCGTTTGGTCTATATGGGTTATTACGAATTCTATTCGGCTCATGCAATGCTATCCAAACCGCTCAACGATCCATAGATCAGGCCAGTTAAGGCTTAGATTTTTTTCGCATAAATCGATGACGTCTTTTTCTTTAATGAATCCAAAGACCATTATGCCGGCTACTTGCGCCAAGCATTCCAGTGGTTAGCTAAGCATACCGTGGCCACCAAAGCGAGAAAGATCACAGTTGGTGAAATCTGGCTAGAATGCTTTGCTCTCTCCTACAGAGTTGCACTTGGTCAAGTCACTTATCGTTACGATTTACATCACTATCTTACCTCCCCCTCAACTTATCGCCCGCCTATCGTGGTGCCGACTAATCCTGAACATGCCTCCTGATTTTGTTCACCCCAGTATCTGGAAACAATTAGCTTGGCTGGGTGAGCAGAAAGAAATTCGGTTGTGGGCCCTCACTGGCGTTAAATGCAACATGACAGAATAATTGGAAACACGGTAGCTGTAATTGGTGAGTTTGTAACAGCAGCAATGTTTTGAATATGCCCACGTCAATATCATCAATTTGGTCGGTTCTTTTATTGGATTTACGTTTCTCCCGATCATCTCTGATCGACTCACCTATTGGCCAGGAGCTGCTTCTAATATAAACTTGGGAAAGGAAATTATGGTATCTGCTTTTATTGAAAGATGTTGTTTTTATGGTTGTCCTGTCACGATGACGACTGATTGCGGAGAACAACATGGATCCCTGTTTCTTAGAGATACGCCTCCTATTATAGGCCACTGCCGCTCGCTTATCACCGGTTGTCGCCCGGCCACTAACGACATGGTAAAGGCTTCACCGGCAGCCGAAAGCTCCATTAGCTGTCTTTGACAGTTCCAGATGGGTACAAGCACTTCTGACTTTTCCCATATGCTTGCGTTCAGCTTTTGGATCCAATATCGGGGAACTGACCGCTGGATTCTTATGTGGGGAAACCCTCCGGCTGCCTGTCACTGATAATATTATTTTTCAGCGACAATTTTAAAAGGGCCGATTAGGAAGGTTCTTGGACTACGGCAGCCACAGCTGGTAGCTCCGTTGTGGTTAACAAATAGCTGCTTTCACTGCTCGCGTGTACCATTTTGCACTGTCATTTGATTCATTTGGATTCAACAAAATAGAATTTTTGTATTTATCTCCAGAACCCTTTCACATACACATAGATGAAAATAACAAAACAACATCGAATTACAACGTTAATGCAAACTCGCTTAACTTTAGCTAGAGATGTGCTTCCATCAGCCCCCAAGAAAGAGTTGTTCTAAGAAATCAATCTCTTATGGTTTCACGACCTGCTTGTCAAGCCTGCTCTCTATTCAGTCCTCATCAGTTCTTCTTCAGGATCATACCTTACATCTCTAGTGTGGGACCTCGTCCAGGCCATTCATCAGGCATTTTTATTTTATTTTTCCCCGCCACGCCCATTATTTTAACGCAATCCGGATTAAGTACCCTTTCACTTTGTTTGGGCTTGATGACCTACATGATATAAATAACTCCAGCCGGAAGGACTCTCAATTGCATTTTGCGGACATGACTTTCTGCCTAGCTTCAAGACACGGCTCATGTGATTCTGTTTTGGGTTGGTGTTTATACTGCCCTATGTTTTGTTTCTTGAAAATAGAATGATAGATGAACTCATTAGTAATCGAAACATAGAGTTAGGAAGTCCGTTTGCCGCTGGACACCACAGAATTGCGAACGGTGTTAGTCCTCATTCAAAAACGTCAATCAGTTTCCGCCAGCAGAAAAAAATAATTTTGGCTAATTTCCCTGCGTAGAGTTGGGTTTTTATCCCCCATATCACCTCCTGTTTGTGTTGCCTTGAAATAAGCCAGTTATGAGCGAAACGCAATTTTAGTAAACATTTCTGTCATATAAAGATCTTTTTATGGAACCTGAGGAAGCCTTAGAAATTCGGGTTGTTGCCGCCTTCCTTTTAACACTCATACAAGAATAATTGGCACCCACATTTGCTTGATGAACGTTTGCCTCGCTAATATCATCCACATTAGAAAGACTCAGCAAAGACTTCCGTTAGGGTCAACTTCTTTATTATTAGATATTCGTCATTATGGAATAAACTCTCCCATCAACTGCGCATTCTGTCACCATTATCTATGACATTTAAAAACGAAGTACTTAACTTAGTATCCGTGTCCTTCCTCATTAATCTGTACCACTCAAACTCACTTGAGAATCGAGTATATGAAACTGGATTGGGGTTGTGAAAGGCGCATTGATGTCACTTTTTCGTTCATTGCGGAAAGGAAAGTAAGCCTCCCTACTCATATCATATAAGAATCAACCTAGTCTCTTCCACTTCAAACAGAGCTGCGACACCAGCGCATGCTACTTAGTTACGTGCAGTTGCACGTCGAATGCACCTCACCGTTCTTGGGCCTGAAAAATGGTATCTATTGCTCAGTGGTCTGACTTCATATTCATAAACCTTATCGTTCTAACTGCGTACAGGGTAGCTCACCCTAGCTCTCTCCCACCCACTCACCTTGCTAAGTCCAACACCGTCGCCAACGCAGTGTAGCAACCATGACGTGCAACCGTCTTCCAAAAAACATTCACTATCATCCTCGTCCTTACTTTCATTAACTCTTCTCTTCATGCAAATGACTCCGGCCCGTAGAAATCACTTTGTTTCTGACGAACCCAAACGAAACCCTCCAGACGAAATAAGGCAAACGTCTTGGATTCTTTCTTTCTCACGCCTCATCGATATCCGTCTATTTTGGCCAATTAAGACCCCAACCTATCGCCACGAATATAGAGTCCTATGTGGCCTCTAACCTCCCCATAGTGACCGTTTACATCTACAATACCCACTGGCCCGACCATTTCTTGTTTTGAAAGGCATAGCCTCCTAGAGTGAAATATAGTTCTTGATTTCCAAGTGCAATTTAGTCAATTCCTAGTGCATCTGTCTTTGTCGTTTGATCATTATTTATATCAGCAGCAGTTATTCCCTGTCCATCCTACTAAATACCAGTTCATTCTCCTTACGCATAGCGTAGACGACCCTACCAAATACCGGTTCATTCTGTTTATTTATAGGGCAGACGATCCACACATTAGATTGCCCAGCCCACCTATTTAAATATACATGTATGTATGCATATAAAAAAGAGAACCCGGATTCCTCAGCCACCGTTCATATATTTTGAATTGCACTATGCCCCCTAGTAACTTCCTTCTCTGAGCTGCAAGTAAGATTGATTGCTTCTTAATCTGCAGCTGGCAGCTAGGCCAGACTGCCATTCGTATTTTTTCTCTCTTCCGGGCCTTATAGTCCTGTTTGGATGGAAACACTTACCCACGCTCTGGAGATTATCCGATCCTGGAAAGACGATATCTCCCATACCATACCATGCCTGAATTCCCTCAACCACACCACGAGTACGCTGGTGTTACCACAATAGTGCGGGGCGCAGTCATATCCACCGCTGTGGCCGGCGCACATCGGGCGGGCAGCTTGGCTGCAGCGGTGTGCGGGTGTAACTAGGTTGGCAGATTTCACCTCCTGCGTTCACCCTCAAATGGTGATTTTCCGGTTGGGTGGCAAGTACTCGGTCAGCCCCACCCAATAGCACTGTTGTGGTAAACAGCACTGCAGCTCCTACGTTCACGTGCACCATTTTGTACTGGCTTTCTCCTGCGCCTTCCCAAAATTAGACCGATGCTCATGGTAACAGGTCTCTACAAGAGTCCACCGGACGTTGCTTCATTTGACTCCGGTTCTCTTTCTTCTATTTCAACGCCATCTTCATCTGTAGACCAAGCTGAAATTTATGAGCACAAAATTGCTTGAAATAAACCTCATGTATTAGCCTTACGGTCGCACAATCCCCATCCATTGTCGCCGCATTCCTTGTTTAACGGACTATGCTTTCACATTTTTCGAGTTTTATACAGCCTTTTTTGATGTCCAATCTGGTTCTCACTCATCTCCATTCTGTTATCACATCCATATTGATCCTCATTTCTGCCATATAACTCTGTTGACTTTTGAGGATCCCGGCCAACAAGCGGCGACAGCCAGGCATATTTCGCGCCCGCGATACGCACCTTTGCTGCATTCAAACATAGTATTACTCGCAGTGCAGAACTGGTATTCACCCACAGAAAAATCTTTGCGAACCACTGTCCAGCTTTCGTTTAAAACCCGAAACCCCGTGCTCAGGAAATCACATTGCCTGTTGTTAACTTGTGAGCGAACCCACATTGGTTTGGTTTCTGTTTTCCGTGTCTGCACTGTGCCTTCTTTGCCCAATTTTGATTTTGCCTTGCGCATGACTCACGTATGTCGAGAAGCATACATAAATAAACGAACCTTTCAAATTACTTAAGGTGGCTCTCACCCCCTCTACTTTTGATTTATATTGTGCTTATTACCTGTGCATCATCTATGTGAAAACTTGATCTCGCCTTGCGCATGCCTCTCGCAACTCAAGAAATACATATTATTATTATTATTAAGAATAATGCATAGGTGTGAAAATCTTAGAACATAATAGGAGAATGGGATAGTGATCACGTCCTTTGAGAGGAGTATTAATAGGATACCATGGCTTTATCCTTTGCAAGAAGGTGGCATGTTGCACAATAGTCAGTAAGGTCCAGTTAGTTTGCGTCGGCGAGTGTGCTCATTGATTTTGAGTTAGCCAGTGACTTGGTTTTAAATATCTGTTATTAAGGCTACAGAACCATCCAGGATATCATGGGTAGCAACAAAATGGTGAGGGCAGTGCTAAGCAAGTTGTCTGCATTAAAGTTTGATCAGGTTTAGAGCATAGCTGCGGGTTCCACTTGACGATTAAACTTGTCATCGGAATGTCCAGTAGGGTTGCGAGTCTTGTATTACCGATTTATCTCTTATTTGACATCGCATATAGGGAATTTGAAAGCACAGGTTGGATGGATTAGAAGTTCCTGCCCGTATTGCAACTTTAATCGAATTGCCCTTGCCCCAAGCAGTCAGAGGTATGAGGTTTAAAAGAGAAAAGTAAAATAGAGCGATTCTCTGCTGTTTCAGGTCGGTTTTTTAAATACGTCAACAGCGTGCATCGAGTGATGGTTTGCTTTCCTCAACGATCTTCATGAGGAATGTCTACTATTGGATACGCTAATATGTCGGAACGGCGTCCAGCTAGTTTACTTGGGAGACACATTTCGAGCTTCGCTGTACATGTATATTTACCTTATTTTTATGATCTTTGCAGCCTGTTTGGCTTACTGCAGCAACTATCTGCCGGAACCTTCTGCTTGGTCGTACTGAGCACACTCCCGGTACCAAGAAAACTGTATTTAACCCATAAATGGTGCTTGAAGCTGTTCCACGGATATCACAGGCCTCAAACGGCAAGCGGACGACTTCACTGCCGATGGAGTCTTTGTATGCTGAAGCCCTGCTGGACCACCTGCCATCACTTCTTTCCTGCATAATGCATTCAGCACGCTAGGCAACCTACAAGAAAAAGCGATATTTCAGCGTGCGTTTTTGCGACATATCTGGCGCAGGTTTGCTTGTCACTAATCCAGAAGTTCGTAAATGTTACAACTCTGGTGTTTCCTACTTATTCCTTCTATCCTTGTGTTTCGCTTCTCTGACAACTCAGGCGAAGTTTAACCAAGAAAAATTCAGAGACCCTCATCATTATCATTATTAGCATGGAGAGTTGAGACAATTTCATTCAGTTGGTAGATTCCGCTGTGGATGCGGATCAGTTCTATGCCAGCTGAAACTACTCTGTTGTGGTTATCATCCTGTGCTACTGAGGCAAGCTAAGTGAACCCGATTTCCTGGAGGCGTTTTTTACGGTAGCCAAGATATCCAGCACAAACAAATACTTTTGCATCATGAAGATGGTCTTTACTTCGCCTTCCCCGTATGTGGCTCTATCCCCTGCGGCTGGGAGTGCTAGCAGCAGCCGAAAATTTGCTGATTACTTGCGTATTTAGCACTTCGTTTGGCGTATGACAGGCTCATCAGAAACTTTTTGCCAACGTGACGTAATTTGATTGTGTTCAAGTGGAACGAAACGCGACAACCTTTTACTTTACCAAACGAGCGAAATGTTGGTGGCTCCTTGCCACGTTATTCATGCCTGACAACTTTCCGTCGGTTTGGTGAATGCGTAACCTTTGCTGTTCTTTGAACATCATAAGTCTTGCTCTTAATTTAAGGGCCTTTATGGAAAGTTAACGACAGAGGCAGCTTCACGCTAATTTCACTATTACTTCACACCATACAAATCCAGCCAACGCCTGGAGATATATCCACTAATATAAAAGTCTGCTCTGTTTCGACTTGCGGATTATCAGAAATTCTGGTTAGAAAAAACCTGTTTTTGAATCAGAGCCGAATTCATGGCGTGTTAGTTTGAAGGACAGGTGTTTAACCCAAATGAGTTGAACTCGGTCGAAGTCCCTGCTCCATATGTTCCCTCTTACTTAATATTACTTTCGGCGAAAGAAGTAAATTGGGCTAAAACAGAACTAACCTGAGATGTTCTGGATGACTGGCCTACTCTGAGCACTTCATGAGAACCAACGGTCATCTCTAGGGGTGCCCAGTAAACCAAGTAAATAGCTTTGATTTCTCTTTTTGCATTCGTCCGTTGCCATGGTTCCAGCAGCAAGTAACCTTTGCTCATATTTGTGCATGGTGCATGGACTTTCTCAACGTGGCTAGACTTTGCTCCGTAAAGAAATCACCAAGAATTTTCTCCGAAAAATGATGCCATAAGGATGTTCACTGACATAATAGCACGGTAGATCGACTTTCGTATCGACATTGGCATTCGCTTTGATCATCGGTCGTGGCATGAGTGGCTTAGAATGCCTTTATTAATCTGTTCTGTTTCTTTGGAAAGTCTCTGTGGGCTTGAAGTTACTGTCTTGTCAGCAAAAATCCAAAGGAGCAGCCGTTTTGCTTCTCCGGGCCAGCGGGATCGATATAATAACGTAAATATACTGAGGTTACTTAACCCGTCGAATTACGAAAAATCATATGAAACTCATGGCACCCCCAGGGAAGGAAACGGTTAGCTTTTGCGGCTGTAAAATCTATTTTTTAGTTCAGTAACCCATTTAATGAACCGCGAGCCTCGTCTGTTCCCAATATCTTGGTCGAAGATCAGGTTGACAAATGACCCACAAAAGAACCACGCCCTTGCAAGAAGAATCGATTTACAGAGATCTACGGTGCTGTCATAGGTGCAACGGCTACGATCAAAACCTCACTGCAGTTCATGAGTATCTCCTAGCAGGCAGACAAAAGCCGTCAAAAAATTGGATAGAAATCCGTCCACAAAAGATGACCGAGATGAATAAGTCACCCGGTGTTATGATCTGAAATGGGTTCACGTTGACTTATGCGGCAGAGAATTATTCTCTTTGGGTTGAAATCAACAAAGCAATCTATGAACAGCGGAATCTCCTAGGTGCCTCTCAAGGGACAGCCAAGATCAGCATGACAGTGTAATAAAAGATATCTGAAGCCTATGTGAGTTGCCCGGTGCATAACGTTCAAAAGTACCTTTCACCAGGAAAGCACAAACTTTCAAGAATAGGGTAGTCGCACTCTCGGTATGTTTAAAAGATAACAAATCCTTGCAGGAACAAGGAATTTGGAGGTTCTCAAACAGGTGTGCGGTCCGCAGTAGCCGGATATAATGAGACAATAAAATGGACATGAATATAACCGCCATGAAGAAAGTCTTCAGGGCCATGAACGCAAGGTAAAAAATTGTCCAAAAGGGCCACAACAGCTGGAGGAAGTAGCACTGATGGCCGATGTGCACCCTGTGTTAAATGAAAGGGAAGAAGAACGTCGGTCATTCTATTGTAGATCCTGGAGCCGAGGAAATAATTTAAAGCCTTTTAGAAAAACGAAGGGCCGAATAGCACCGGTGAAGAGTTTTGGATAAACCATTGTTTGAAGACAAAGAATGGAAACGTCATGGGCATTCAAGCGAGTGAGGATTATTATTGTGCGCGTTGAATAATATATTTGACGCTGGTAAGCCAGTGTGAAAAAAGATCAAGTTTTCTTGCTTTTGTGTTTGGAGTCTAACTGGCAGCACTTACTGATAGACTGATAGCAGTTGTTGAGGGGAGAAGTAGGGGTAATGTTTGCGATAGACGATGTTAGTGGCATCTGGAACAGGAATCTAAGTGTGGGTACCCTCGCGGCGATTGAATGTCAACGTGGTGGGCATGTTAGGCACGGGCGGGCAGCTTCAGCAGTAAATCTGTGTAACCGGGAGGACCTGTCCGCTCAGAGAATCGCAAGCCCTTTGGGTCACATTATGTGGCCTTGAAATCTATACAGACATGCAAGAGGGTCACCAGCTAGTGAATCATGCTGATTAAAAGCAAGTCGTATTTCTCCGTCCTGGGACAGTTGATTTTAGCCTTGGGTCAGTTTGCTTTCATGGAGCGTTTAGACGTGCAAAGATGGAACTAGGAACTGGATGGCAAACCCCTTTCGAGAGATGGAGCTGCAAACGCACACAAATGGAACGGAAAAAGGGAAGGATGGTAGTCCGGATGTATTGCAGCAGAGGGTTACGGTACGTGCAACTATGAGAACGAGATGTGATCAATGTTATGTAGATCGGGGGGTTAAACGATGTCAAACATTGCGCTTGGAATGGGCTAGTTGACACATGCATGCGGAAGAAATGGTTCAAGTGAGGACATTAACTGTTAGTTTTGGAGTACGTGCGAATATGATATAAATACTTGTTCAGTTATGTGCCTTGCTGCATGAGAACCAAACGAGATTGAATTTTATGTGGAAAATGGCGCTGACTTTGCTTCATTGTCGGAGTTTTTCTACCTATACCTACGATGACAGTACTTATTGAGGCTGCTGGGAATTAAAATGACTAGACCTTGTTGACTGGGTTGAGATAAGACTTGGAGCGTTATGTTCAGTAAATATCCTAGGCCCGGCTCATAGGCTCTTTCTGATGGGTTGTAATTACCGTGCAAATTTAACAACTTTTGTTCGGTCATTGCCCCCTAATTTCGTTTTTAAAGGTTACGGAGGCAGAAGAAATCACCATTATATTTTGGGGTAGTTTATTCTATAGGGAGGAATATTTGACGATGAAGATTTTCCTAAATGCTATACTGGACATGGGAACTGACACCAAGATTTCAACGCGTCACAAGCCGTAGGAAGAGTTGTTCCTTACTTGCGGTGATGAGAAGCACACATTTTTACTAATAATCTTATGAAAAAAGGAGAAGTCAATTCGAGTCTGACGCAGCCGTAAGGGATTGAGTTGTGGTTTTGTGCAATGTTCCATATGGTTTAGCGAGGAAGAGTAGTCAAGCAGTCTTTTTGCCAATGTTCATTGAACATTCTTTATCTCGATCCTGGCTCTGAGACGCGTGTTGGAACACACGATAGAACAGTAGTCCAGAATAGCTCTTACGTGTGTTCTATTTACTAACAACTTGCATTCCTGATTTCCAAAGTTTTTATGCACCAATCCAAGTAGTCTCCTGGCTTTTGCAACGTGTATCAGGGTGTGTTCTGGGAAATTGAACGTGCTGGACTAATGCAAACCCAGGTCTCAAACAGTTTGAGGGGAAGGAAGGACTTCTCGGGTACTCTCAAAGATTCCTTTAGGAATTTGGCATTCGTATGCTAGTATGCTGCTTTGTGAACCGCTTTTGGGCGAATAAGGATGTTGTTATGCCTTTATAGGCTACACAATCCTGAGAAGCAGTAGCGGTAGTTAAGCAAATCCCCAACTTGGCTTGGATACAACGGGGTACCATGTAATCTGTCATCAGCAATTACTTTGACCGTATTCTGGCAAACGTTTTCAAACATTCATTCATTTTACTTATTTCAGTAATGTGACCGTTGCCATTCAGCAGCGAGTTGTGTAGTTTAGATGATGGGCTTGGCTTAGTTACCAGAATAATCGATCACTGAGGTGCCATTTTAGCATATCTGCCGTAGCATGGCGTCCCCACTTCTATCAGTTGAATGATTGGGGGAATATTGTGAATTGCTCGGTAACCGCCTCTGGACATATTTTGATGCAAGATCGATCTCCGTTTCAAAAGCTTCTGGATTTATTCTTGCGCATCCAGTTGTTCGAAATAATTTACTTCTCCTAGTTGTGACCTTGGAACTTCAGATTATACAGATAACAAGGCACTCCAAGATATGTAGGCTTGTGGGTATAACCGCTTGAAGCAGTAAAATATTTACTAGTCTCAAGAATAAACTTTCCCTCGTCTGCATTAGATGGAACGAAATGCCTATCGCAAGAGATTGGGCACTGAACCAGAATTACAAGAACGACGTTATACCTTAAAACGCACCGACAAGAATGGCTGAAGGGGCTAACAAGACCCCACTTAGGTAGATATTGACCCACAGCATCTGGCTAAAAAGTAGGAGGCAAGAAGGGTGGGAAAGCTTGTATCTGAATATAACGACCATTAGAGTGCACCAACAATTTTGATGAGATACTTGGCATGTGCATCGGTTTTGTCGTCAAAAATGAGTCTCACACATGGAGTTCCAGAACTCTGCTTTCCCCTCTGCTGGGCAACTGCAATCCTGCGACAGCAAAATTCACTCAGTGTACAAGGACAAAGCATGCTGGGGTATGGCGGCTGCACCTAAGACGATTCAAGGACAAATCCCATTCTGGGAATTTCAGCAGTAAAGCAAAGAACCGGAGAGGCTTTGCACTAGATGGAGGCTGGAAATAGAACAGAAGTTCCTATTCAATATCGGCAGCGCACGTGCATGAATTACATGTCCAATCGAGCGCTTAGCATCCATCTTCTATCTTCTTAAATGATTCCTTCCTCCTAGTGACCTTACTGCCTTTATTACACATATAGGGGTGTCCACGTACACCTTTCTTTTCCGCCCCATACCCAACTCCAAGGCCTTTGCTCAGACAAGCATGGTATCTCTATTCAGCCACTAACTTGAAATGCCCACTTCTAATTTGAACTTGCTTTAATGATCCATAACATTTTTTCTCTTCTATACGGCAAAGGTTGGTCCTGTAGAAACGAATTTATTTTAATGAATACAAATGACTCTTGTTGGACAAAACTAGGTCTAAACCAAGAATTTTTTTCTTGTATTCCTTCGAGAACTGTGACCGGTTTTTCGCCCGTCGCCACAAAAAGCTGTACATGCCATTGCATATTCTCTTCCGGTTTTGAAAGATTTCCGCAACTAAATCTCCCGTTTCTCACAACACACGGGGATTACAACTGCTTAGTTAACCAGATTCGACTATAAAATCCATGAGTTCCACCACACCCGAGTTCAGCAAACCTTCGCTTATTCTGATCGAGTTAGAATCTTATGGTGTCCTGTGGGAGGTGGTTTATTACCGGGAGGATATCCTACGTCATGACCGGGGACAGGAGCTCAACTAAGCTTGAAGTCACTAGCGGTGTTCTGCAACAGTTCGTGTCGGACCTCTCCCGTCCCTACTAGTTATCAGTGAAGCAGCCTTTGCTCCAGAGTCACCCAGCTTTTCCTTCGGCAAAGATGTCGAGGTGGTAGAGTCTTCGGACAGAGAAGACCTCAGCAAGAACTGACTGATATTCCGAGGCATCGACGGCCTCACGGTACCAAATAACCAGAGACTGTTTATCGCAGACGCCTTTGGCAAAGTGAGGGACCTAGGGCTAGTCATTAAGTCAGGCGTTAAGTGGTCAAACCAGTGTGCTGCGGCAACCCGAGGGACTGGAGGTGAATTGTTTGGATTGAGACTAATCTTGTCACCCTGTTAATCGGAGTTGTTTATGCCTCAGTGTAAGTTCCTAGTGGGACCTAACTTAGAATATTTTCTGCAAGCTTGGCCTCTGTTCTTCAAAAAGAACGTCGCTTGGCCTGAATAGGTGAGGTTGTTAGCACCGAGAATGCCTGGCAAGCATAACAATAATTCACGCAATCGTAGATTCTGCCGGCGTGTTCTCCTCTCGCTGGACGGAACGGGGATGCGCAGAAAACTCTTGACGTCTTTCAGATTTTTTTCCACTTGTTAGGTCCCAACCCAGACGGATTCCTGAACAATGAGCACACTGTCACACATGTGGTTATCAAACAAGCAAATCTGAGTGTACTCTATGGGTTAGATCGGACTTCTTTAGTAAAAGTGTGTCTATCATATGGATTAGATGGATTGGTGTTTTGCTAACTATGCTAATTGTGATTCCGTTTGAATAGACGTCTGATCAAAAATGGAATGCGGTTTGTCTCGAATAAAGGCATCAGTCGTCAAACCGCGATGGGCTTCGGATTGTTTTTTCTGCATCTTAATATGAAATGCATAAGCACGCGACTTGCAATATCGCTCACCGTCAAGTTGAGATGAGTTGTTCCGGTTTTTATTTTAGCCAGTCGCAACTAACAGACCTGAAATAGATGGATGTCCAACCGTAGTGCACGTAGTCGAAGCCATTCTGGATATTTGACTGGCGCAGGCCAAACCTTATTCTGTGAAAACTGGATTGAACTGAACCCAAGCTCGTTCAATGTTTACTACGAATGAATTATAAAATGACCTACTCTGGCCTATGCTTCGATGCCCGCCTTCAATCACCCTGCATGCCAAACAACACGAGGGTGATGTGCCCATGCAACACACGCACACAGTGGTGTGATAGGCGGTTGGGAGATCGCTTAAAGTGTTCTATGTGTAAACGGTTTTGAAAGGCTAGGGCAACAACGACAGTGATGCTAGCAGTCAAGGATTGCTTTCAATCCTGGAGGCGCATGGTCATGAATGGGAGTCTACATATAACTTTGCTTCCGAAGTACGGAGTGACGTCTGACTGGTAGGAGTTGAGATGGATTATGTTGTTTCTGCTGGCAAAACGCATGTAGCGGAAGGAAAAAGCTAAGGATGTGAAATAACATGAATGAAGTTTCAATCTGTACACCACTAGTTTGCACGCTGGGTGGGCACGGATTACCTCATGTGTGCTTTTAGGCCTTTGAAAAACGGCGATATGTATCAGCAAACATATGCGCTGATAACGGGGCAACCCTTATTGCGAATAGAGGAATGCAGTTGCTTTGGTACCCGGGCTTGGGGTAGGACAATCTGAAAGATAAAGCCACGATGCTGGGCGTTCACCTGCGCTGTAAAGAGCTTCAAACTGCAATTCAAACTGGTCACTGGTATTTGTTCCCTTTATGCCATCCACTCATTTTTGCTACATTCTTTGGGACAAGTGCAGCTTTTCATTTCGCCTCATCCGTTTGATTTATATTGTTGACATTCTGGACTCTCGTCATTGCCACGAGCGTGGGTTTGCCGCTTGGTGACTTTGTTTGACTGTCACATGATTCATCTTCATAAAGTAGGGTAACAGGGCCCAAGGGAACACTGTTGAGATTTGATTATTGTACATAATTGATTTGTTCCAAACAGTGCCATTGCAGTTTGGATCCTCATTCGTCTTAGTTTGTGTCAATTCGGTAGGTGCGCGTCGCTCAAGCATTCACTCCCGAGGCTTACGGGCACTTTAGCTCCACGAACGTCTGTCACCTGGGTGGGGAGTAAGAAAGTTTGATCAGGTCAGAAGCACAGTGCTATCATTGATTAAATAACAAACCTGTTAAGACGAAACCTGCACTGCGGTGTACATTGAATTGGAAAGAATACTAAGAAACCGTCCACTAATATCAGAATGCTACAGCGAAAAAGCCCATTCAATTTTTGCCCCGATGACCATTCAGCATTGAGGGTAAGTTGTGGTTCCACGGAATCCGTTAATCTTAGATGAGACATTTTTGCTAGTCGAATTTAACAAGTACATGACGAAGGTACTGCGGTGGTGGCTGTAATAATGCCTACCGATTCTGTAAGCTCGAAACAAGTGGATACATAACACAAAGCTGTTTGAACCAGAAGTTGCGGTGGGGATCTTCGACCTACGCGCCGGGTGAGTATGTGGTCTCTTAATGTCGTGGAAGAGGTGGTTGCAAGTTCCGGGGTTTGCTCAAGAATGGCCAACGTCAGGACAGCAAAGTAACAGTGACTGGCGGTGCGCATTGCTTACGTCTCTTGGAGACTTGCTGAGAGGAAGCGAATGGCACGCCAGCTCACGAAGGCGGACGATAACTGTTTTTCAAAGGAACAGAATCGGGACAGTGAAGACATCTCCTGCACAGACACTCACTTGATGTTCCAAGCTTAATAGGCACCGAGTACCGCAAAATTTAATGAGGTCGGTCGCTACCGCACAAGTGAAACACTGAGAGGTGAACCGAATTATTTTTCTCCACTAACCGATTGCGCCGGAGTCATGCGCTGACAATTACATACTAAAACTGTGGCATGAAACTACACACCAATAAATCACACCCTTGGTAATACAATGAAAGTTCGGACATGCAGTCTGTCAACGAACCTCCCAGCTATTCCATATTTGTAATTTGTCAACCGCGCGATTTTTATCCTGCAACATTTACTTCGGATGTGCCTAAATTTGCTGATCACACACTTACTTTCACTGTGGTCAGCTTTCAGGCAATGGTAGGATACTCGCAAGATTTCTGGTGAGCACTAAGAAACCCGGAAATTCTTCTCACCAGTAGCGAGTAAACCATGAACTAACGTCAAATATGGCTACCTAAAACGGGGAAGGGGCACATTTGCCTTAACAAAATGGATGGGGATATCTTTTTCATAAAATAATAAACTTTAAGATAATTCACGTTAGACAACTTGTATTGAAATCTTCTGGGGTATTCCAAGTTTTCGCTAAAACCAGTGCTCAACAAAAAGTGTTCAAAAATTCAAACCCCCTTCAGCTCTTTGCTGTGAACCCAGTGAGTTTGTTGGAGAACCAAAATGGGAAACTCAGGCTGACTTACTTGTTTTATGGTTGGCCTCTTCCTGCCATAAACCGGAGATATTCACAGCTTTCCACGAAACGGGATCAAAATCCTGCATACCGCATACAGCATGGTCCTGGCGGCTACAGGTGGATCCTGAACAGTTAGAATACATTCAGCAGTGGGTATTTTAGATGATCATTTCGTGGGGCGGTAAGTATTGTGGCCTTCCACCCCGGCCTTTCATCAGCTTGAAGTAGACAACATTCAACAGTCTTGGTGGAAGTCAAAGCAGCCGTACGGTTGCAGAATTCTGCGCAGGTGGCTTAGACAGGAGACGCAATTGCATTCAGTGTTGCTGGGTAATTGGCACTACTTCAGCAAAAACAGTTAAAATTTATGGTCGTGGTCGACTTCGTTTTAAGACAGACCAAAAAAGAAACAGACTAAGAAAATAGGCAGTTTTTATGGATCCATTGGAGTAAGATGCTAAATAGGAAGCGCGTACATCTATCCGTTTGTCAATGTTGCGGTCAAGTTTAGCTGTTGGTGCTGGCTGGTACGCTTACTAGGCTTCTGCTCATATCTGTTTAGCTTTGTATTGCCGATGAAAGATTGCGATGCCTGTGAAGCACATTGAAAAGCGTCGTACTGAATGCACCGTACCCAAGGATAGCTGGTTATGGGCAACGGACACTCGTGGGACTTTAGGACGAGATGAGTGGTTCTCCCTAACATCGAAATATTGAAAACCCTGCTTGTGAGTGGCTGATATCAAAATGAGGTAGGCGAGATCGAAAAAAATTGGGGAAGCGTAGCTAGATCCCAAATGTGTCACGTAAAACGAATATGATTCGCATCGGTATTCCTGTCGCAAGTCAGCTTATAATTGTACGTTTACTGGCTGTCCCTGGGTTGTGCATTTACTGTTCTCCTTGTACCCTTGGCCTAAGCAGCGCGAGGCGTGCTTCACTTTAGTAGATTTGCGATGTGGACCTGCTCACCATTTGAGCTTTAGCTCGCAAAGTCCCCTGTTTCTTAACTCGCGAGTCTGAACATTCGTGCCTCCTGGAGGAACGATTTCCGTATGCTATATGCATTAGTTTTTATTCATTATGGTGAAAACAATGCACATAATATTCACAAGGGGTATTGTGGCCATTTATTGGAATCTAGTAAGCGGTTGTGCACTTAGAGACTCTTTTTTGGGATGGAACTGTGGTTATTTTGACCGCTTGCCACGAATTATTTATTTTTTTGGCTGAGTGGTCCAGACATGCGAAAATATAAAAAGGCAGGTAACAGCGTAGGAAAGATACTCTACACCTGTATTTAAAATGGCTGTCAAATTCCGACTATGGGGTCGTAATTGCTCCCAATCGCTTTGCCAGTATGGGTTTAGAGTTGAGCATATAATCCTGAGTTATAGTAAGAGAATTCTCAATCGAAATTCCGCAACTTGCTTCCGTTGGGGAGCCAGCTGACACATTGAAGAAATGCAGTCTGCGCAAAGAATAACGGAATTCTAAGGAAGCTCCATGTGAACTTAAGATGTAAGCAAACGATACTAGGCTATTCGTCTGTCACTATCATGGAATTTTTAGTTATGGAAGCATTCGCGACGGAGTAACCCATGCGGCACCTGAGAAAAACCTGACGGGGCCGAATAAGTTTCACTCAGTGATTCTGCGGTTGCTGGTGTCTGGTGACTGCCTGTACAACTGTATAAGAACTTCACATCAACGGTCACACTGCTCAGCAAATGACTCATTGTTTGGATGGGTTCCGTGATGAAACAGGTTTCCCGGAACATGGTGTCGAAATGACAATTCGTTGCGTTAGTGCAGATAATGTTCAAAACACTCCCAGGGGATAATCAGGGATGGAGAACTCAGATGCGTTTGCACTGGGGATTTTCCGCTTCTTTACAATTCTTTTAACGTGTGATCTGTGTCTGGTCCTTAGATATTGTCATGAAATCCAGAACATAATAACACGAGGCAAATAGGTGTAAGGGTGTAAGGGTTTTACTGATCGAACTGACTATCCAGAAACATCAGACAGTACGGTGGCCATTACGAATCAGAATACACAGGTTTTACCTAAGGGACATTTTATGTTTCTTGGGCGAATTTTTCCGAAAGCCTTATGAGCGGGAGCGGGCCGAGGTACGGCAATTAAATCGCCAGACCACTATAGATTTAGTCAAGCATGAGGCTTCCCTGTGAAACGGAGCTCATCATCCCGTAACGTGAAAACAGCAAAACGAGTCCCAGTGATCGTTGCCTTTTCCACAGGGTTCCATGTTTTTACAATACGGGTGTATATCCAAAGGGGGACAGGCAGTGGACCTACATAGGCGGGGAAAGATAAGAATGCTTCGGCAGCCAACACACGGAACACAGTCTAACTATGCAAGTGCACTGTTTCAATCATTCCGACTCCACAGAGAATGACAACACGGTCGTCACTGTTCACGGTTCGCTGCCTGTCCTTCAGTGTCTCCAGCCAAGCCTATTGACGGGTCTTTCGGTCCCCAACAAAGAAGACGCCAGACACCTGCTCTATCCAAGTTCGCTGTACATTTTTTCATTTCACGTTGCCACGTCATCTGCTGATCTCCATATGGCTTCTTCCACTCCGTGGAATGAAGGCCAAATAGAACACGGCATGGTAGAAGTATTCGCCTTAGGCATTATGTAACCCAACCAACGTAGTGCACTAAATTTTGTGCGCTGAGATAAGGTATTATCAGAACCGGCCCCTACTATTAAATTCCGAACCTTCACGTTACTCACCCGGCCACTCCATTGAGTCCTAACAATACTGCATGTACATTGGTGATCGAAAATCAACTGACGAACATCTCCACTAGGCATACTCCATGTCTCACAATCATACAACAGAACTGAGCGCACTGCCGCATAATATACGGGATCAGTGAACTTCAGTGAAGTATCAGGCTGACACCACAAGTGCTTCAGTCCAGCGTAAGCCGCTCGAGTCTTGGATATACATGTTTGCCTTTACTGCCGAGCTGCCATCGTTCGACACGCAACTGCTGAGGTAACGGAAGCGGTCTACAGTCGTTAGTTCATCTCCATCTGGTACCAAGTTCGGGACTACTGTCTTCCAGTCTTGTAACAACACTTTATACTTCGAAGTTTCAGGACACCGAACTGAGCTGCAGGTCTCGAGAGTCCATCTAGTACATACAGCTTCTTCTCATTTCCCAGTTCGAACCTTGTCACGACGAGAATGCATCTTGACGTAGTGTGGCGGCTTGCGCACTTCCATGACTCAACGAGCTACGCAGGAAGGCTTATCTCAAGCCGGAGATCCAATTATACCCGAAAGCCAATGGGTGGAGACCTGATGAAGTAGCCTCCTGATCCTCCCGGTCGGGGGTTGATCTGAGTTGGGGGCTCAGTCGAAGAAACGAGTGGAAGAATAATTGATCCAAATAGATGAGCTTTCGCCCAGCTGAACTCGCTGCCTTGCGGTGTTCTTGTTAGAGATAAAGGCATCGGTCGTTGTGCAGGATAATTAGTACCGCGCTGCCCACCGGATCAAGCGGGGTGGGTAGTGATAAGTATGCTGCTGTTCACAGTTCCCCCTCTTTTATTCAACTTGTCTTTTCTGTCTCCAACCAAATCTCCTTGCCCCCTCTGCCTACTCCTAGTGTTCCTACTGATAACACGTCGGATACTCGCAACGGTTCACTGTCAAATAGTGTAGTAGGCGGTTTTCAGTCTGCTAGCTCACATATTCTCAAGCCTCGTTAGCCTCTGAATCTCGGTTCCTTCAACGTGCGCACTTTAGTGCAGGCTGACCAACAGGCGTGTTTGGCTCTGACAGTGGACTCACTTTCGATTGATGTCTGCTGCGTGAGTAAAACACGAATTCAGGATTCCAGTAGAGTAGAGTAATTCAACTAACTGCGCTTAATGTCTCGTCAAGGGTTTTCCTTCACGCTTCAGGAGACGAAGCGACTTAAGCTGTGGGCCAACATGGTGTAGGGATAGTCCTAGTTGAGAAGGCTGAAGCGGCTCTTTTCTACTGGATCCCGGTTAATAGTTGCTTTCGTGCCTTGAGACTGCAGGGCTCAGTCAGCGTGTGAAAGGATAGTTGTGTTAAGCGCAGTTTATTATTCATCTCGGCATACGCCCCAAAAGAGTGTAGCGGTGGTACGCAAAAAATGACTTTTACGACGAGCTCGTCACTCTTGATCGAAAGATCCAAGGGCTCTGACATTGTAGCGGTTGTACAAGTTGGAAACTGAGTGCATCGGAAGCCTGTTTGGATGGGCGGTGCGCCTTGCCTCCTCAGACAACGGATAACGGGGAAAGGTTTCTCTAATTTTGTGGGGACAATGAATTGTTCTTGCCTATCACTAAGTTCCGATATCGTTCGCGTTGCACAGCGATATGGCGCTCTAACTCGACGGGCAGTCTGTGCCAGATCGACCATGTTGGCGTAAGCTACCGTTTGCATGGTTCAGTCCAGAACTGCATATCGCACTGGACCACGTCCGTTGAATCGGACCATGCGTTAGTTTTAATGTGATTTTTGCCGCAGCTCAACAAGCTGGGCATACGGAGTGACTGTACCAATCATACGAGGATTAGTTTAATTCTGATCGTTACTAAGGTGTTAGCTCCGATAATGTTGCGTCGTTTGACACGGATTCGCGAGAGTAACATCCGCGAACAGCATGCCGGATTTCTTTCAGGTGGATGCAGCATCGACCAGATATCCACTTTTCTGTAGTTACTCGGAACGCGCCACACGCGCCGCCGCCCTACGATCGTAGTCTTCCTCGAACTGAAAGGTGCGTTCGACTCCGTGGATCGACCAGCACTATTCAGTGCTCTCCACCGGAAGAGAATGTCAGCGAAGTTCGTGAACCTGTTGCAAGCATTGTACTTGCATACCTATGGTCTCGTGAGTGTATGTGGTGAACTAATCAGTTAATTTGAAACGACCGGCGGCGTTCAACAAGAGTGTCCCATCTCTCCATTCTTGTTCAACGTCGTCATGGACGAGGTGATGGAAGATGCTTTAGGAGGTCTCCGGGATGTAGGAATCGAACTGGAAAGTGGAGGGAAGCTATGCGGCCTAGATTACGCAGATGACGTTGTGTGCCTTTTCGAGTTTGCGGATCATGCACAACGCGCACTGGATACACTCTCGGGGTCGGTTTCTCGGTTTGGCATGTGCTTTGAACCTTCAAAGTGCAAAGTGCTGTTGCAGGACTGGACGGTAACAGTACTGAACTTGATACTGGATGGAGAGGAACCAACGATTGTGGACTGTTTCACCTACCTTGGTAGCTGCGTGTCAAACGATGGTAGCTCGGCAGTAGAGGCAAACATATGTATATCCAAGGCTCGAGCAGCTTACGCTGCACTGATTGCGAGACATGGAATATTCGTGTCGGAGATGTTCGTCGGTTGGAGGTTTTCGACCACCGATGTCTACGTAGTATGGCTAAGTTTGGGTGGAGCGACCGGGCGTTTAATATGGAAGTCAGGAATCTAATAGTAGATGTTGGCCCTCAGAATACCTTGTTTCGGCGACTGAAACGTGGTAGACTGCGCCGGTTGGGTCACGTGTTACGTGTGGCAAACGTTCGTCTACCATATCGTGCCCTATTTTGCATTCCTCCCAGGGGATGGAAGAAGCCATATGGAGGTCAACAGATGACGTGGCACCGTGGAATGAGAAGATGTACAGCGAGCTTAGGTAAAGTAGGTGTCTCACATCTTGTTGGTTTGAGTCCGAAGGACCCATCACCTAGCTGGCTGTAGACACTGAAGGATATGACAGTGAATCGCGAACAGTGGCGATCGTGTTGTCATTTTCTATCGAATCAGAATGATTGAAGGAGTATGCTTGCACAGTTAGACTGTGTTCCGTGTAATGGCTGCAGCGGCATCTTGTATATTTCCACCTGCCTAGGTCCACCCCTTTGTTTCCTTTTGATATTCATTCATTTTATAGAAACATGTAACTCTGGTGATAAGACAGCGGTCAGTGAAGCATGCCTTGCTGTTTAACGGCGATCGATGTTGAGGATGATGCAGAAGGAAAATTAAGGTTTTTAATTGCGGCCTTTATTTTTGACGAGAACCTTCCCACAAAGCACCGCTTTTAGTTGAGCGGAAGCTCATCTGCTTGGATCACTCATTCTTCCAGTAGTTTTTTGACTGAGCCCCCAACTCAGATCAACTTCCGAGCGGGTGGACCAGCATGCTATTCCACCGGGCCTCTACCCCTTGACCGTGCAGGCATGGATGGATAAGTCTTCCTGCGTCGCCATTTGGGTCATGAATGCACGCATGAAGTGACAGTTCTTCAAGGCGGAGTCTGGTTGTCATGGTGGTGTTCTTTGTCGAAATTTGGATGCTTTTTGCCCCCGAACTGTGACACTACCACTAACACGACCGACTGTAGAACGCGAGGAGTTTGAGAGAATCTGCTGGGACGTAAGTAGCAATTCTTTAGAGGAAGGAACATTTGTTTAAGTTGGAAGGTAGCCTTTTGAAGTGAAAAACGCTCATGCGAAGATCAGTAATTGTCATGATTCGTGTTGTTTGCTATTGTACTACTCTGTCGCCCGGCTCAGAGTATACCTTTTTGTTCGCGGATGCACTTCTGGCCTTTGCGCAGCCAACCCAGGGCAGCAGAAGCATTCCAGAGGAGCCGGTAGCCAGTTGATGGGTCCATATGATCAGTTGAGTGCGACAAGGGGCAATGATTTTGTTTATTTCGTAGGCCACACCTGCCACATCACATTGCCACTAGTGGGCTCTTATGGTAATTTTTAGGGGGACCGCTCTCCGCGCGAAAACCTACCACGCCTTTGACACTGCTGCTGCTTCTCCGCGGCTGCTTATTCAGTGGGTTTGTGCCTACCTTACTCAAGGTTAACTACCTGGATGGTGACCTTTCGGTTTTACGCGACCCAGGGACACACCCATTGGAAGGCAGGTGTGCTCCAAATTGTGCTCCGGTTTCGCTCTCTGTTATTCAGCAAGTCGGACTGAAAAGAAATGTGAGCGGGATACTGCAAGAGACTGTGTTCCGTGTGTTGGCTACTACGGTATTCTCTTCTCTTCCGCTGCTGTATTTCCACTTTTTTTCCACCTTGCATATTCATTCTTCTCATAGCAGTGTTTACATGTAGGAGAAAGTCAGCTGCAAGTGGGGCTTGCAATGTCGTTTGACGTTGAGTGATGATAAGGATGGGTAATCTGTGGGTGCACACCGCACATGACCCAGCCATTTTTACTCATTTAGATTCAGTGCTTCTAGGAAATGAACTCATGTGCACATTCCTCCAGTTCAAAAGAAAATCCTGCCACAACCTGTTGTTGCTGGCAAGGAACCCGTGTTTATCGTACTTTGAATACTTTAAGTCCCACCCCACTCCGGACCGGACTTTGAGACTTACAACTGGAAAGTGGATTTCGAAGGGGTGCGAACGGTAGCCGCATCTTTATTCTGGATGTTACCATTTCTAGGGTGTGGTGGAAAGCTGATCATAAATTTACGACAGTTTGCTTAGCTGACTGCTCTCCATCTAGGCTATCCAGTAGTCATGATATATGCTCTCTGTGGTCTGACCACCAACTGTATTTTTTCGCTGAAGAGATACGACTAAGCCCGCCAAGCAGTTTCACCAGATGGCACTCTACGAACCATTTATGATTGTGCCACGTTTTACATACCTTGGCGGATCGATTTCATTAGTGTGCGCCTTTCTCCAAGACAGGTAAGGATTGGGAGGTGAACCAGGATGGTTAATCTATAACTTGGGGAAACGCTATGGAAACTGTGATCAGCGGACGTTTTAGAGTGAATAAAGTTAGATTATCGTGCTGGGTTCAGCGAAGTCCCTTAGCGCGGTAGTTAGAAATCCTAAAGAGTACGACTTGCTGCCACTGTCAACGGTGGTCTACATTTAAAGTTTCTATTTCTTTGTAATTCTTCCGGCTTATTATCTCCGGTGGTCAGTGGCGGTGTTCTCAACTAGCTCACTACCATGTCTGATCTGTTGAGGCTTTATGTTGTTTACCGTGGTTAGCAGTTCTTTTTCATATAACGTGGTTGTTCCTTCGCTGTTATGCGGTTGCTTAATGTAGTAACCGAAAGAACAGCATGTTAGCGCAAGGTTAGTCGTTGTAACAATCGAGCTGAATCTGTGGTCTTGCGCAACTCTTCCGATACAATAGACGTTTTATGTATTCCTGTTATGATGACGGACTTCGTTGTAACGACCACACAATGGTTCTCAGGTTTGTCAAAATTATATTACGGGTAAGTGGTGTTTCACGTTCTGCATTGCGTAATTCCATTATTGATAAACAGTTCACTTCTTTTGATAAACTACGAACATCCTGTTTTACAGAACTTCCATTAAACGTCGTGATCTTTCATAAACCCGGCCTATCCTGTACTAGAGGCCATCCGAAATTAAGGTACAAAGTGATGTAAGTTGGCTAAACGTCAAGTTGAGTCAGGTTTTTTCGCGCCCCACTGGGTGGTTGTTCATGAATACACATAATGGGGTTGCGTGCAAAACTGCTCATCAGAGTTCTCCTCGATTCTGGGCGTGCACTAGTCCACAGTAAATTGTTTACGTACATCAATGAGTTTCCTGGACTTACATCACAACGGAGTAAGTCTGTAGTACGCTGGCGTAACATATTCGTCTATGGGTTCTTCGGGATGCGCTAATTCAGAAACCCAGACTGACTGCATATAACAATGTCAAGCAGAACTAGTCGCTCATCCCAGCATCATCGAAGCTGCTATCGGCGGTCTGTTAGACGGGCGAGCAAGATTTTAGGGGCTTTTCTGCGCATAGGTGCCTTATTCCCTATGCGCTTTTACATCATGCCTCAGCCGAGCAGAGTGCTGCATGCTTAGCTGAAGTACTTCATAATTGAGGACTTTGACGGATAATGTTTATGGTACAGGCCGACGTTATCTTGTAAATATAACGCTCAAAGAGCACCATAGTTTTCTCTACCGACCAAACGGAAATTTTCACGATGTTTGCTAATATTGACATTAGTTTTGAGATTGGGCTCATGCTTAACCATGAAGTACACTAGACGTTATGCCTTTGTTTCTGTCTACATTCTTCCCTCAGCGACACATTCACCAGCCGTTGATATACCAAGACATTCAGGAAACGTATGTGTGAACAATGAGTGGTCTGGATGCACCCATTTCATGTGCTCAGACGAGCGAGTCTGACACGGAGGATGAACCTGTAGAAACATCAGCACTACTGTGTGATTCAACAACTTCCACGTTTGTAGACGATCACCTGGGAGTTCAAGCTACGGGGGCGGTCAAAAGCATACTAGAACAAACACGTGAGAACAATGGGCCTGCGTCACCTGAGGTATGATTTCTAATGCTGCTTCTTCGAAACGCGTTAAATAGCACGGGGCATCTGAGTCGGATAGCATTTCGGACGCCGAAGTTAAACGTCCAGTAGATTCTGATAGTGATGAAGTTGGGTGTTTTACAACCACTGCAGAATGGAGGCAGAAAGATACACATGTATTTGTCTTAAGTGATGCCGGGAAACCAATATATTCCAGGTAACATGTTGTTCGTGCCACTACTTTGAATTCCAATCAGGTACGGTGAAGAGAGTCGACTGTCACCAATCATTGGAGTTATGCAAGCTCTGGTATCTTTTGTCGCCTCGTCAGGCGACGAATTACAATCGATATCTGCCGGTGAACGCCATTTTGTTTTCCTTCGGAAGCCACATCTTATTTTTGTAGCAGTCGGTCGCTTTCGTGATTCAGATGAACATCTTAGTCTGCTGCTAAATTATGTCTACAACCAGGTAAATGTTCATTCTATACCCACCATTCTTCAATTCTGCACTGTATTGCCGGGAACTTGATACTATTCTTTCGCTTAAATTTGTTAACTTTACACAAATTTATGTATGAACACGACGCTTTATGTGCTAGTCACTATTAAGAGAGTTAGGTTTGTGGTGCGCATTGCAGCCCTAGATCGTGTAAGACGTTCAGCTACTTTGGAAGGAAATACCACGATACTAATAATCTTCGTTATTTTTATTCTGCCTCCACACATTCATGTCTGCATTTCAGTAGGAGTACTTCAGTCACTTGATGGCTGGCGACGCTGAAGGATATGGCAGTGAACCGTGAACAGTGGCGATCGTGCTGTCGTTTTCTATCGAATCAGAATTATTGAAAGAGTGCGTTTGTATAGTTAGACTGTGTTCCGTGTGTTGGTTGCAGCGGCATCTTATCTTTCCCCGCCTGTGTAGGTCCGCTCCCTGTTCCCATTGGATATTCACTCTTTTTATATAAACGTGTAACACTGGGGAAAGGCAGCGGTCAGTGAGGCTTGCCTTGCTGTTTAACGCTGAACGATGATGATGATGATGATGAGTCACTAAACCGGCGATGCACAGAACAATCGAAAACTGAGCGGATTAGGCATCTGTCACCCCCAAAAGTTCAGAGGCTCGGCTCAGAAATCCACCAGTCACTTTGATCGTAGATTCGCTGTCATCCGGCTGGTTACAACACCTGGTCTATTGAAAGCTTATGTGGTTCTCTACCATTCCATGTTTCAAGTCCACATTTGCCGGTTTCCCTTCCGTCCTTGTAATAGACTCCTTCCTATACACTCATGCATGGTGCATGAAATAAAGAAATTAACTAAGTTAATATCAGCCGACAGTTAGCATTGAGGATCGTGACGTTAAGCAACTATGCATCTGAATTCATGTTGCCACAATGAGACTGCATCTTGAAGTGGTGCGTGACGGCTTGCGCGCCTCCATGAACAAACCAGCTATGGCTTTTCTCAAGCTGAAGATCCAATCATACCCGGAACTTCAGGTGGTAGAGGCCTGAAAAAGTAGCTTCCTAGTCCTCCAGGTTGGGGGCTGGTCGGCAGTGGGAACTCAGTCGAGAAAATTGAGTGATGGAATAAGTGGTTCCATTAAATGGGCTTCCGTTCAGCCGCTCTCCGCTGCCTTGCGGACGGGTTCTCGTTAGAGCCAAAGGTTTTGATTAAGAACCGTAATGGTTCTTCTGTTTAGCGTATGGACTCCCTTTTAGTATTCGTTCAAAAGCCTCAATGAATAATCCAAAGACAGCGAATTTCATCCTGCATCGCCCAGTACAATAAGGGCTGTGCCACTCATTGCTTCGAGTAGTGTGAGTAGCAATAAACACATCCCTACTCCCGGTTCCCATGGTGGTTTCCGAATTGAAGGCTCCGATTGGGGTTCCCAAAGAAAACTTTCGGTGCGGGTAGCCTCGAAGTATCGATCGCCTGAATATCTTCGGCTTCCTTACTATAGAGGACCTTTCTAACTTCCGTTCTTTCGATTTTGGACCACACGAGATCCCACGGAGAATTGTGGCTCAATGGGCCCATCTGATGGCAGCATTAGTGGAAAGGGAAGAAGTAGTTTGGACGCGTTATTTAAACCTAATTGTCCACTTCACGACTGTCCTTAGTATCCGTGCCCCAAACCAAGTGGAGCAACAAGCTGCCCCAGCTAGAACTCTTGGACCTTCTAAAATAGATGTATGCTCTGTTCCTGAAATGCGCTGTTGTGATCTTCCACAATTACTCTTTGTAGCTCAGATACATCTTCACTCTCTCTCTTCACTCTTCGCATGCCCAGTCGTCCGGTTTCGAACTTTGATGATCAGCCTGGCGGTGGGATTGTTTTGAACATGGCGGCCGAGCGTCCACTGTTACAGTGGACCCCAGACGATAGTCCTTTGTGTGCAGTTCGGTTGGACGGGCCTGTAGGTGTCAGTAGTGGTCGACTGAAGCGTCGTTGTTTGTTCATCGTTCTTGTGTATGTACCCAATGATTACAGTTCTAATGCTAATGGCGTTTGACTTCTAGCGAGTTACCTCGGTTACTCCGCAGTGTACGTTCAACAGACGTTGTTGTTGTTGGTGATTTGAATGTCTAACTTGGCTACTTGGAGGAGAGGAGATGGAACATCGGGGGCCGATTTCCTGTGCCAGCCGATCGCATCGACAGTGGTGCTCGCTTCATCCAGATCTATTCTGACCACAAACTTTGTCGCTGCACCCGGCGCCCTCATTCGTCTTTGCAGCGTTAGACTCATCGATCACATTCCCTTCGATCACCGATAATATGGACCAATCGAGGATTGCCGATTATTCTTGTCAGCAGCCGAGGACTCAGATCACGCTTTTGTCTATGCTCGCTTTTGTTTGTACCTAGTCCGTGGTCATACCAGCATGAAAACCACGCGTACTGCACATATAGTTCTATACGATACTCACCGACTTCAATTCCACTCGGGGCTCTCCATGTGGTTGTCGTTCTGACAAAATGCCCAGGATCCCAGCGAACTGGGAGCAGATCAAAGCACCATTGCAATCAACGAAAATTACTACACAGGACTTTATACCGTGTGAATCTTAGAAACGATGGATATCTTTCATTTCAGTGTTGGACGTTCGCAAACTCTTTTCCTCGGATGCAACATACAGTGAGATGCGCAGATCCTTGAGAGCCTGAGAAATGACCGCGAGTAGTAATGTATCAGGAAATGTAGGAAAATGGAAAAGACTGTAGCTATCGAAGATAGTCACAACCTTTACCAACCTTTTAGGAATATTGGTCCACGGAGGCCAGGTGTAAGTGAGGTGATTAGAAAACCCGATGGCATTGATTCAATCTCAGGGGTGTCGCCTGGCACTTTGACCAAAACGCCTTAGGTAGTAGTTTGGTTGACCCTCAGTCACAGTGAGCCTTTCACCTGTATCTAGAAGTGAACCAATGCAGGTGGATACTAGACCTGTATCCAAGTTAGGGATAATCAGGAAGATAAGTTTTCTAAAAAAGCACAAGACCAGATGGACTGTCGTCATCCTTCTTCAGGGGCAGTGGCGAAGTAAAAACATCAGAGTTAATAAAATTCCTGGGTTCAATCTCGGAAAGGAAAGAGATTCCAAAAGGACTGGTATGAATCCGTGATTGTACGTATTTGCAAGAGTGGTGACGACTCTTCTTGTGATCACTACGGAGGAATTAGTTTATTGAGCATCACATCTAATCCCTTCCGGGGCATTATTCTGCATCGATTACCTAGCGCTCGCGAACGGTGTATGTGTAAGAATCAAGCCGGTTCTCGTCCCGGTTGGTTTTTATTAACCAAATTTTTGCGTGGAACATGGACGCATTTTCCATAGACCCACAATTTCTGTCTTTCTTGATCTGAAGGCAGCGTTTGACTCGGTCTGTCGTGCAATTCTGATGCGCTGCCCCTCATTGAAGGGTGTGCCAGAGGAATTCACGTCGTCCAAACAATGTGCATGCGAACGGCCGTAACTGACTTTATGCCTAGGACGATTTTCCACCGCAGTGCACTAATGAGGATTGCCCTCTTTTACTTTTCCTTTTTAACTTGATCATTGAAATTGCTATGATGATAGCCCTATTTTCATATGAGAATAGTAGCATTCATACTGGTTCCGACAGGAAGCTGTCTGGCTTAGAATATTGGGGACTATGTTCTAATGCTGAGTAAGGACTCAAGTAAGTCGCATGTCTTTCTTATCATCATCATCATCATCATCATCATCATCATCATCATCATCATCATCATCATCATCATCATCATCATCATCATCGTCGTCGTTTAGCGTTAAACAGCAAGGCAATCCTAAATAACTGCTGCCTTTCCCCCGGAGTTTCATGATCCTATAAGGGGAGGAATATCCAAGGGGGACAGGCAGTGGACCTACATAGGCGGGGAAAGATAAGAATGCTTCGGCAGCCAACACACGGAACACAGTCTAACTATGCAAGCGCACTGTTTCAATCATTCCGACTCCACAGAGAATGACAACACGGTCGTCACTGTTCACGGTTCGCTGCCTGTCCTTCAGTGTCTCCAGCCAAGCCTATTGACGGGTCTTTCGGTCCCCAACAAAGAAGACGCCAGACACCTGCTCTATCCAAGTTCGCTGTACATTTTTTCATTTCACGTTGCCACGTCATCTGCTGATCTCCATATGGCTTCTTCCACTCCGTGGAATGAAGGCCAAATAGAACACGGCATGGTAGAAGTATTCGCCTTAGGCATTATGTAACCCAACCAACGTAGTGCACTAAATTTTGTGCGCTGAGATAAGGTATTATCAGAACCGGCCCCTACTATTAAATTCCGAACCTTCACGTTACTCACCCGGTCGCTCCATGGAATCGTTTTCTTAAGGAGTATAAGACAGCTGAACCACATGGGGTGTATCCATCTTTCCTCAGGGAGAGTGGCGAATAGTTAACATGGGAACCACCAAAACCCTCGGGATCAAACTCCTAAGAACCGGTTGTAAATCGCTGATTGTACGGATTTATAGAGGAATAAGTTTGTTAATCACCACATCCAAATTGTCCGTCGATATTATCTTTCGCCGGTTATCTAGTACTCACGAAAGGTATACGTTTGAGAATCAGACCGGCTGTCGACCCCGTCGTGGTTGTATTGACCACACCCTACCGTTCCAACAAATCTTATAACATAGGTACATCTTCCGTAAAGTGACATTCGATTGGATTGAACTCATGGTTCTGTGGCGATGCCTGTCATTGAAGGGTGTACCAAGAAACTCATTCCCCATTCCCACTCTCCTTATTCAAACACCCGAAGCCCAGTTCGTGCTTACGGCGGTGTTTGACCGGAGTTCATCACCAGAACTAGTGCTAGCTATTGTTCCCATTCCCCCGTTCTTTTCAACTTTGCAATTAAAGTGATTATGGAGACAGCCTTATCCTCATGTGAAAACAGTGGCACTGATATTAGTTCAGACAGGAAACTCGCTGACTTCTAATATACGGAAGACGTTCTGCTACTGATTCAGGAACAAAGTAAGTTGCAAGATTTCACCGATCATCTGAAACATATTTTACACATGCTTCGAATGCGTTTCCCGCTTTCGAAGTGTTAAATGCTATTGCAGTACTGGATTGGCTTGAAGCCGGATCTTGTTTTTCAAGGGGGATCGGATAGATAGATTTAGTTGCTTGGGTAGTTGTATCCTATCTGGTGGTCGTATATCGGAAGAAATGCCTTCGCCTATACAGAAGGCTCGATCGACATTTGTCGACCCGAAGCATCTGTGGCGTCGGCGTGACACCCGACTGTCGACTAAAGGTCGAGTATAGGCAGTTGTAGTGAGGTCGGTATTACTTTACGAGTGCGAAACATGGTTGTCGAGGGCAGAACATGTGCGAATACTGTTGTGTTCGAAACATTGGTAGGATATGGATCGTTGTACGCTGTCCTTGTGAGCAGGTGATGGTTGGGAGATGGTTCGAGGTGGCCAGCCGATGAAATGGGAAAAAGTATAGAAATTTTGGCCAGCGGACTGACTAGTGTAGTTCCGGTTAGACTGCCGGGCTGGAGTCTGCGAGGTCCCTCGAGGCGATCGTTGGAGACAATGGGTGACATAGTTCATGGCCGCAGTCAGTGTTGTTTTTTATTCAAAATGTGTATCTTCTGCGTAGTTTCTCAACTAACTATTTCGCATTCGATTTACTACTGTTCTTTATTCTTGTCTTGCCAGAGGATAGCGCCATGAGACAGCAACCAATATGTGTTTAATGATTGTACAAACTAAACTAAACAAGAACTACTACGGCGTTCTTTCATTTTCCCTCTCCTTTTGGTCCACGTTTCTATTCAACCTGCATATCCATTTTTTCTATTGTAACCGGCAATTCGGTGGGAAATTCACTGGTCATTGGGGATCACCCTGCTGTTTGGCACTTGTCGTTGATGCTGGTGATGTCTTAGGAAGTGTTAATTTGGACGCAATTTGTCTTCATCACAAAGAGACTGCCACCGTTTGATCGTGTACTTGGTTGTTTCAGCAACTATATTCTATGCTAGCTTTCAACCCCGTACAGTTGTGCACTGTTTTCTCTACTTTACAGTAGGCATCCTGGTGATTCGCCTCAAAATGATCGGTTTTTCTCTTCTATCGGTGCCGTACGCTAGAAAAAGCGTGGAATGTTTGACGTAAACGTTTCACTGTTTCACTTCCTGATATTTGAGGGCCACTCGTTGATTGTAATCATTTACAACCTTATTATGGTAGGATGCAACTTCATAGAGATTCCTTTATGGCTTTGTTTTCGTACGACATGCCGTAGTGGAATTCCAAATGAATTTTAATCTTAGTCAGAATGATTAGTTTGCTTTTTTTTAAATGTTGGCTGCCAAGCTAGGGAATCAGTCATCAACGATTGCCTCATTGTGGGGAGCTAAGGTATCCGGCCAAATGCCGTCAATTGCATTACGTAATAGGAATACAGTAGTAACAATTGTTACTAAAGCTCGCGCCTATGCCTCAATCGAGTCAGTACGCAATTGTGAAGTCCTGAAATTCCGAAAATACTTTCCATTTGTGTGTTAGGGGACCAAAACTTGCATGCATACTTCAAATCATAATACAGTAGTGTATATTTGTGTCTGCATGTCTGTGTTTGTTAGTAAAGCAATAAAAATAATGATTAGTCATAAACTTGTTTTAACAATATTCAGGTGCGTGGGTAGCTGGGTACGAAAAAAAGAAACCCAATCGTGTTTCTGAACCCGATGATGTAGTTTATTCTGTCACGGGTTGTTTTTACCACAACCGAACAATTTCACTCAGTTGATGCGGAGCGGAAACAAAGTGATCTATCCAACTAGAAAGGGAAATTCTGTCAACAGCTAAGCAGATGACTTTCATGCGAGACGTTATCACTATTTCCATCACCTTTCTGTTTGCCATTAACAAAATGCGATGATTCGCCGATTTATAGTTTTTTGTCTAGATGTATCACAACGAGAATACACTTTGACATGGTGTGGCGGCTTGCGTACCTCCATGACTCAACGAGCTACGCAGGAAGGCTTATCTCAAGCCGGAGATCCAATTATACCCGAAAGCCAATGGGTGGAGACCTGATGAAGTAGCCTCCTGATCCTCCCGGTCGGGGGTTGATCTGAGTTGGGGGCTCAGTCGAAGAAACGAGTGGAAGAATAATTGATCCAAATAGATGAGCTTTCGCCCAGCTGAACTCGCTGCCTTGCGGTGTTCTTGTTAGAGATAAAGGCATCGGTCGTTGTGCAGGATAATTAGTACCGCGCTGCCCACCGGATCAAGCGGGGTGGGTAGTGATAAGTATGCTGCTGTTCACAGTTCCCCCTCTTTTATTCAACTTGTCTTTTCTGTCTCCAACCAAATCTCCTTGCCCCCTCTGCCTACTCCTAGTGTTCCTACTGATAACACGTCGGATACTCGCAACGGTTCACTGTCAAATAGTGTAGTAGGCGGTTTTCAGTCTGCTAGCTCACATTTTCTCAAGCCTCGTTAGCCTCTGAATCTCGGTTCCTTCAACGTGCGCACTTTAGTGCAGGCTGACCAACAGGCGTGTTTGGCTCTGACAGTGGACTCACTTTCGATTGATGTCTGCTGCGTGAGTAAAACACGAATTCAGGATTCCAGTAGAGTAGAGTAATTCAACTAACTGCGCTTAATGTCTCGTCAAGGGTTTTCCTTCACGCTTCAGGAGACGAAGCGACTTAAGCTGTGGGCCAACATGGTGTAGGGATAGTCCTAGTTGAGAAGGCTGAAGCGGCTCTTTTCTACTGGATCTCGGTTAATAGTTGCTTTCGTGCCTTGAGACTGCAGGGCTCAGTCAGCGTGTGAAAGGATAGTTGTGTTAAGCGCAGTTTATTATTCATCTCGGCATACGCCCCAAAAGAGTGTAGCGGTGGTACGCAAAAAATGACTTTTACGACGAGCTCGTCACTCTTGATCGAAAGATCCAAGGGCTCTGACATTGTAGCGGTTGTACAAGTTGGAAACTGAGTGCATCGGAAGCCTGTTTGGATGGGCGGTGCGCCTTGCCTCCTCAGACAACGGATAACGGGGAAAGGTTTCTCTAATTTTGTGGGGACAATGAATTGTTCTTGCCTATCACTAAGTTCCGATATCGTTCGCGTTGCACAGCGATATGGCGCTCTAACTCGACGGGCAGTCTGTGCCAGATCGACCATGTTGGCGTAAGCTACCGTTTGCATGGTTCAGTCCAGAACTGCATATCGCACTGGACCACGTCCGTTGAATCGGACCATGCGTTAGTTCTAATGTGATTTTTGCCGCAGCTCAACAGCCATCGACGCGGGCACAAACCCGATTGGCTGTCGAACGTCTGTGATTCGGCTGTTCACAATAGCTATGAGCAGAAACTATCAGACGAACTAAGGACTTCGACGGTCAACAGTATTGACGAGCATTGAGGTCAAATCAAGCAGGTGATGCATTTTGCAGCAGATTTCGCCTATGGTCTTAGGTATGAAGTTCATCCAAGACGCTGAATGCCACAAGGGTCGCTGGGACTAATGTGGCAAAAATGCCAGCCTCCTAACTCAATATCATCATCATCGCGATTCAGCGTTACGCAGCATGCCTAACTGACCGCTGCCTTATCACCAGAGTTACATGTTTCTATAAAATGAATGAATATCAAAAGGAAACAAAGGGGTGGACCTAGGCAGGTGGAAATATACAAGATGCCGCTGCAGCCACTACACGGAACACAGTCTAACTGTGCAAGCATACTCCTTCAATCATTCTGATTCGATAGAAAATGACAACACGATCGCCACTGTTCGCGATTCACTGTCATATCCTTCAGTGTCTACAGCCAGCTAGGTGATGGGTCCTTCGGACTCAAACCAACAAGATGTGAGACACCTACTTTACCTAAGCTCGCTGTACATCTTCTCATTCCACGGTGCCACGTCATCTGTTGACCTCCATATGGCTTCTTCCATCCCCTGGGAGGAATGCAAAATAGGGCACGATATGGTAGACGAACGTTTGCCACACGTAACACGTGACCCAACCGGCGCAGTCTACCACGTTTCAGTCGCCGAAACAAGGTATTCTGAGGGCCAACATCTACTATTAGATTCCTGACTTCCATATTAAACGCCCGGTCGCTCCACCCAAACTTAGCCATACTACGTAGACATCGGTGGTCGAAAACCTCCAACCGACGAACATCTCCGACACGAATATTCCATGTCTCGCAATCATACAACAGAACTGAGTGCACTGCGTCACAGTACACACGGCATTTCAACTTCAGTGAAATATCAGACAGACGCCGCAAGTGCTTCAGTGCAGCGTAACCTGCTCGAGCCTTGGATATACATGTGTTTGCCTCTACTGCCGAGCTACCATCGTTTGACACGCAGCTACCAAGGTAGGTGAAACAGTCCACAATCGTTGGTTCCTCTCCATCCAGTATCAAGTTCAGTACTGTTACCGTCCAGTCCTGCAACAGCACTTTGCACTTTGAAGGTTCAAACCACATGCCAAACCGATGCGTGTGATCTATATGGTATGCCGAATGAGACTACCCTTTCATCTTTTCGCTTTTATGCATTTGTCCGTGTTTTATTCTTTTTGTTAGCTCTTGTCTTTCGAGTTATGCGAGTAGTTGTTATCTTGAAGCACGCTCTTCAGCTGGGTTTCCTGATCGCCGGTTTTCCTGTCGCCGCAGAGTTTGCCAACGTCGTTGGCTAGTGACGCTAATGACGCGTATATCCAAGGCTCGAGCAGCTTACGCTGCACTGAAGCACTTTGTGGCGTCTGTCTGATATTTCACTGAAGTTGAAATGCCGTGTGTACTGTGACGCAGTGCACTCAGTTCTGTTGTATGATTGCGAGACATGGAATATTCGTGTCGGAGATGTTCGTCGGTTGGAGGTTTTCGACCACCGATGTCTACGTAGTATGGCTAAGTTTGGGTGGAGCGACCGGGCGTTTAATATGGAAGTCAGGAATCTAATAGTAGATGTTGGCCCTCAGAATACCTTGTTTCGGCGACTGAAACGTGGTAGACTGCGCCGGTTGGGTCACGTGTTACGTGTGGCAAACGTTCGTCTACCATATCGTGCCCTATTTTGCATTCCTCCCAGGGGATGGAAGAAGCCATATGGAGGTCAACAGATGACGTGGCACCGTGGAATGAGAAGATGTACAGCGAGCTTAGGTAAAGTAGGTGTCTCACATCTTGTTGGTTTGAGTCCGAAGGACCCATCACCTAGCTGGCTGTAGACACTGAAGGATATGACAGTGAATCGCGAACAGTGGCGATCGTGTTGTCATTTTCTATCGAATCAGAATGATTGAAGGAGTATGCTTGCACAGTTAGACTGTGTTCCGTGTAGTGGCTGCAGCGGCATCTTGTATATTTCCACCTGCCTAGGTCCACCCCTTTGTTTCCTTTTGATATTCATTCATTTTATAGAAACATGTAACTCTGGTGATAAGACAGCGGTCAGTGAAGCATGCCTTGCTGTTTAACGCTGAACGGTGATGATACTCATGTGATTACTCAACGAGTGCCCGTTTTATGTAATGCGCGTGGGCCGAGTGAAAATTTAGATACTTGCCCGAGTGCGTGGGTTTCCTTTGGATGTTTATGTTGAAGGTCTGTGTATCATTCGCTTTTGGATGAGAATCCAGAAAGTTTATTGTCCTTTTGCTGTCCTCCGACTTCATTGTGAAGTTAATCGAGTCGCACTGGTTGTCCAGACAGCGAATGAAGTCTTTCCTTTCAGCGCCATTTTGTTATCATGAATGTATCTTCAACGTAGGTTAGGTAAATATGCGGGGCGTTGCGAAATGATGCCAGTGCGTCGGATTCACTGTAGTGTAAATAAAGATTGACAATGGCGGTTGATATGGAGTAACCCATGGCAGGCTGTCTGTGTAATGTTTGAAAGTGAAATAAGTAGAGGTGAGACACAGTTGTAGAACTGTTTGATTATTTCGGCGGGAGTTAGACTGCGGCATCCCTTCAGCGAAGTGTTGGTCATCAATATAGAATGCAGATAATCTAAACTGTTCATAATGGAGACGCCTGTGTGCTGTGTATTTGTGGGAACACAAAACGGACACACAACACGAGTCTCAGTCCTCTGAGACCATGAGCACAATCACAAATTGAACACAACCCTGACTGAATACACAAGGGGTGACACTGACCCGTAATCGCACAACGGCTAACCCGATACTGGAATCACAGTATACGACGCGCACGATTCAAGCTAGGTCTCCCACTAGCTGAACACAAAAGACAGAGCCTCACGAGTAACGTGTATTGACACACAGCACGACGGCCAAGACAGTAAGCCGGAAGAGCATGTCTTTAAGCTCGGGTCACCACCACTTATATAGTCCTAGGCCAGGTCGGGCATCCGACCTTGCGAATTAATGCGAAAGTTATAAAACTGACCAATCAGCGTGCAGCAGTGGAGGGCATGGCGATAGTTTTAATTAATGGTGAAACCGAAAGTAGCGGAAAAACAAGAAAACGATAGTTTTAGGAAAAGATAATAGCAAAAATGGAATCCTCATAAAAGATTAGGGGGAGACATGGCCTTCTACTCAACACTGAAACTCGCGGCGGTTTCAGCACTTTTTAGCTTGACAGTTTTCATATTATGGGCAAAGCCAAAACCATCATTAATCCTACTTACCACCATATTTTCATGCAATTCCAGTAGACTGTTGAGTTATTTCGCCAAAATTATGTTCCATAAGACACATGATCACTAATTGGGCGGATGGGTGGGTACACCAGGTTGGTGAATTTTTGGTGGTCAATAGAATCTTCCCGTTCTGCTGGTCTTGGGCGCCAATGCGAACCACAAGGAATTGCCAGGTTTTTCTTTCGCACTAGACAAATATTTGCATGTGCGAACTTTAGCTTTGTTAAGCGTTGGGTTTTCTTTCTTTTCATGAATTGCTTCATGTTGCCCACTGGTTAATTCTTCCAAAACTTTTCTTTCGTAGTTTAAGACAGCCATCAACTTTTGTGATTTGGATAGACTGATCTTGTTTCAAGGTGATCAGCGCCCTTCGTTTTTCCGTAGATATATTGGATGTAATTGTTTTTTGGGTTTTTAGTATGCTGCATATTCTGAGTCTGGCTTGATCGACAATATCCGACGATAGACTTGTCGGTGCTCTTTCCACAGGGGGAATTATTTCGTGAATCTTTAGGCAATTCCTATGCAGGTTGAAGTTCATGCCTTCTTGTAGTAAGTGTTTTTCTGCTGGGTTCAGCGTTCGGTCGGAGAGGTTTTTACTGTTTTCTGGGTTGTTTCCAGTGTATTCTCTTGATCTCTTTTGGGTATCTGTCTTTCGTCTTCTCTGTTCCATTACATTGACGAATTTGGGTTGTTGACGTGACTGGCATGTTTGGAATGCATGTGATCGTCGCTGTTCGACGGGCAGATCGACTTGGCTGATGATGTCTGATGGCAATTAAATGGCTTGAAATGTCATTGCTATTACGTATTCGAGCACGTATTGAGGCTATCTAACAGTACAGTCGTGAATGCGTTGTCTGAGGAGAAGGTATGCGACGCGGTTAAAGCGTTCTTTTTGGAACGAACGGAGTTGTCCGGGGGTTTCACAAAAAGACGTTTGGGGATGATATTGTGTTAACAACGTTGGTTGAGTATATTGATTGGTCCAGTCAGCGAGCTCCTTCCTCAGCGTAATTCGATTTATGATCATGGTTAAAAAATTTGGACTGAACGAGGTTTGGAGTATATCAAAAGTCGATGCGCCATGTGATGAATTTATGTATGCAGTTGCTCGAAAGTCAGTGACAAATCCGTTCACCTTATTCGGTATAAAATGTACTTGATCTCTGAATGTATTTATGTTCATTATTGACCGAGATGTTCCTGTTGAGGTTAATATTAACCTACCTATCGATTTGACATCAAAGCAATCGACTTTTACTCTCAAAATGTGATAGCCAATCACTAATAGTAGTTGTCTTCTTGTCACTATATTTCAGAAAAGGTTAAATTAAAATATAACCCCGTTTGTCTGTTCACACTAGCTTATTGATGTGTTCTACGGGGTTTCTTCTTCTCCTATCCGTAGATTAGCATGGAAATCTTACACATTTCGCCCGCCAGCGCAAAGGCAATTTGCAGACCAAAGAAAATATAAAAAGATCTATATTTGATCATCAGAAGCTATCTCTGCTTACCATCTGTTTCGTATATCCGTAGAAGTACAGTGTAATTAGTTTCGCTCCATGCTACCCCCATTTTCCAGTTGACCTCTTGAGGGGTATTCTCAGTCCTAGACTGGATAATGAGCTGAGAAAAACAAAGCATCTTTAGGTCAAATTTGATGATACTTACAGCTGCGGAGAACTCTTGTCTGACAAAACATTGACGAGTGCGATTATCTGTTACTCGGGTTTTCAGTCAGCATTTCTCGCTAATCATCATTTAGAGACCATGAAAACAGTGTTGGGCTATTTCATCCTTGTCAGGAATCATCATCGGTGTATGTCCAATACACCCTGGACGACCCATTGTAAATCGAATGTCTTTGATGCTAAACCATCAGCGGTGATTCTCAGTTGTTTACCGGGCATCATCATTACATGATATAGTCCCCTTCTCGTCAGTGAGTTTTGTAACCTAGAGTTCTTTTGATCGCTAAATTTCCGAGCTCTCTGTTCCAGACGGTTTTCCTGTGATAATTCCCAACCAGAGTAAAACAACTGTACATTGCTTCCATGGTTTCTTAGTGGCAAGTTGGCCGTTGATGCTGCATGATAAATCTTTAGGAAGTGACATCAAATTCTCTATTGGAAATTAGGATGGGTCAGGATTGCCGGTTCTCATTGGTAGTCTTATGGTTAATTAGGTAACGGGATTTCATATCCTAGATTTTCGGGGTGAGCCACTTGAGGCTGATGATCATAGACCTGGCGAGCTGTACAAGAGACGCTTGGGCAAAATAAATCGGTCCTTTTCGTAGTCTTAGAATGGCTACTTTTGGATTTCATCAAAGCGAGCAATTGGCTATTGTCTGATTGGTGATAGCCGGGTAGCTGGAGTCTCAGTTCAAGAAGTTCGACTGGAGACCAAAATTTGTTTCAAGCAAAGATCTACTGTCTTCTGGTCTGTAGCCATTCAAAAGCTATTAATGTTTTGTACGGTTCGATCCAGTCTTCTCGGGTTTATGTTAATCAGTTATCTGTAAAACAGGTTCCGATGTATACCTCTCTCCTTACGCACGTAAAATGCAAGAAAATAGTTTGCGTTCATTGATTTTTTTCGCTAGTTCTCATATAGTCTAATCCATTAGCTGGTTTATACTGCTGCTGGTTCTTCCATTGCTAAAGCATCTTTTTAGTAAATCATACTTTATTGTTTACTTTTGCATTAACTCAATGCAGATTCTCAGCCTACTCACTCTTCAACGGCTTGAAATGAGATTTGAACGTCAGCAAAACTTGGATCTTCGTCGGCTTTTGGCAGGAGATACCCGGCTGATTTCTTGCATCATCGATTTCGTTGAGGATTCGTTCGACGCATTTCTGCAAGCAGTAAGCTGTGTACCAATGGCCACTGGAGTGCGGGACAGTATATCACAGCTGATTGTCCAATCCGTTAAAAATCGCGTAAGTTTTAGTGACTTTCCAAAGTTCTGTGATGGCTCAGCTTGGCGTGTAGATCGCAAACGTTTCATCACCAGCCGAGTTGACATCAGTACATAGGCAATGACCTCTCTGTTCGGTTATATTTATGTTAACGCTGCGCCAGGTTCGACCTTGACCCCAGAGTAAATCCGCCTTGCAAGTTTCTATGGCTTCGACCTTAAGCCAACAATGCCACTAATTCTAGGGACGCTACCAATTTTAGCAAGGTGTGACTGTAAGGACCCCAGCCGGGAGATTCTATCAGCCGATGTGATATGTCGCGAACAGTGTGTTATATTGTATCGTATCTTTGGGCTTTTGTAAAGAAAATCTTGTATTTCAGGGTAACAAAATAAAAAATAGATTCCCGGTGTTCATGTCCAATAACGGTCGTAAAAATTGCCGAAATTAATACAACGTGAGTTAGAAGAAGTTGGTTCGTAGTTCAGCAGTGACCAGTTCTTTGTTCACGATTGCTCGACCGAGGTAAAGCAAATGTGGGTTTCCGGAGGGCGTAATAGGGAACAAGGACCTGGTTTCGGTGGTCGCGCTGAAGTTAGAGAAAGTATCATTCAGAGGTCTTCGAGGATCTTCGACGCAACTTTCTCACTGGCGCTTATGTGAAGGTCAAAGATGGCTATGATCAGTTCAGCAAGCGGGATTGAAGAGACGCGTCTGATCGGAGAACACTACGGTGCACCAGTTCGAAGTCTTTATTTAATAGTTCACAGGAGATTATTGGAGTAATATTGGTAAGACGCGCTAAGAATGGCATATAGCCGTGTCGTCGTCGCACTTGATCACAGATGGTAAGCTATGAGGAGGCCGTTTACCGAAGTGGAAGAGAGAATGAAAGAGCAGCACCTTGAAGAGCACCGAAGTTATTAATTAAAAATTGGGATTTTACTGAAGACCTTAGGTTCTGGATACGTCCAAGAAATTACTGAGCCAGCCACACCGACAATTAAATTAAACGTCCAGGTGTAAAACTTATAAGGTAAAAATGTCGTAGGAGGGGAATCGACAGCAGTGTAATAATTAGGAAAAACATCTTGCGGACTCAGTGGTTTTGAAAATTTGTGTTGGTCGTAGCTCAGGTTGTTGGTTTTCATGGGGTTCTGATCGCTGAGCTTGGCGTTTAGATCGCAAATGTCTCATCATCAGTTCAGGTGACAACACCAGTGCACTGACGACGTGCGAAGCATAAGGCTGTTTGCTCCCCACCATCTATAGTGAAGGGGTGCACTGGGCACCCAGATTGTCTAGTCACATCCGAAGGGTGTATGAACTACTGAGCCGTCAGTCATTGGTCTCCAGTAGGTTACGTGACCCTTAAATAGTCCTCCTGCCTTATGGATTAAACCGTTCGGTCAAAGGCTCGGAGTAGTCTCCTCAGTCAATCTTCTACTTCGGTTTGGGCAACCGGATAGTATGAAGTCTGCAGAAAAACCATGGATCCCGATGCATAGCCCATGGCGTGGAGGTGGAGGATAGGTAAGCTGTCATATGTGGTGAATCATACACATTATTCCGTCTTCTGTCCTCGTCCTCGCTCATTATTTTCTTCCTTAGCCATGGTTCCATCAGCGCATGATCTGTACTTACATTCGTGCATGATATACAAAATGTGTAAACCCATCAATAGGCACGCGGAGTCGTGGACGTCAGCATTCATTCGGAATTCTCATATGGCCAAGGCACACATGTTACGGCAATTGAATGAATCCATTATGCACGACAGGTTTCCCATTCTTCCCAAAGGCGAACGCATGTTAGTGCTAATTGTCGATGGAGCAGGCGTTTTATTGGATGGTTTGCGACCGAGGTTAGTCTGTCAACCTCCGCGACATCGTGATGATCGTTTCATCTTAGGGCTAGCTAAGCCTTGATAAAGAGCACAAGGACAGACAGAGCCCTTCATGTGGTAACCACGATGGTTCATCTATGGTTCCACACTAGCCCGTATAAAGTATTTTTGCCTCCTATCTGTGATACCCGTAGTCGTGACACTCAGTGCGCTCTACACGAGTTGCTCTACCTGGGATTTTGTTTGTGATCTTGTGTTCGACGAGGTCAACCTTCATACGGGCGCAGAAAAAAGTGGAAGGAGGAAAGCGCTGGTTGATGGTCTTAGTCTTTTACACTCCCTTTAGGCTCTTTCAAATGGATATAGTAGACCCATTTCCTGTTCATTGATAAAACAACAATCGTGCTGCCTAGTTTGAGTATTACGATTGGTAGTCATTTATCTAATAATCAACTACTTCCATCCGGTATAAAACCTTTATGGTGTAGTAAACGTCGATTGATCACTCAGGGTGCTTTGCGCACTGGTTTCCATGTTCGATATCTATTCACCGTTGTTTATAAAATAGCTGTGCATTCCATCAATTGTGAGTATTCAGAAAAGGTAGAATCAAAGCTTATCAAAAACGAGGAAAACGAATGTTCTGTTCAAAGAGGTTTTAATGCGCTTTTGTTGTTTCCTCTGAAAATTTTCTTCCATTCGCTTTCTATAGTGGTTCATTGGTTAGTGGAAAATCGTCATCTTTTCAGCCATTGAAGATTTCAAGGGCACAGTGGCTGTGTTATGCAGTTGCTCTCTGACATGGATTTCAGTGTAGTTCTACATAAACAATTGAGAAAAACACTTATCTGGCATCATAATAGGTCTTGACAAAATCAGAATTTCGGCAACTCAAATCGATTCGGAAACTGTTTCATTGGGTATTTCAGTCTGGTAGGTGTGAGAAAAATGTTCGCTATCAGTGGGGATTTGTAAAGGATAGGATTCGACGTGTCGGTGAACCTTGCTTCATTGACAAGAAATACAGGTTTTTCCACAAACACGAACGTCTCTGTTCGTATTAGGCCAAACAGCGGTCGGAGATAAGTTTGATGGAAGAGGGGATTCCGATGTGAGATATGGAGCGTAAAAGTGTACAATTCAAGCGGCGCATCGCACGAAGAATAAACGATCGCGTTTTTCCGCAGACGTTTCACAAAAATGGGACCGTCTGCATCAGGAAGTAACGGGCTTTTTAGCACCAGGGAGGATAATGGTGATCGGTGGTAAATTAGTTCCTTATTTTCTTACTGTTTTCGCAATATCTGGTAAATTGAATGAGGTTGGCGTAAACATATAATGCAAACCTGGAAGAGACAGAGCATCTGGCACAAGATTATCAGATCCTTTTGTATACTTGATATTGGTGGCGTAATGGGAGGTGTAATCGAGAGATCTAATTTCTCTCGGAAGCTACAGCATATGTCAGGGGTTTATGATCAGTGTAGATCATGAAGTTCCTGACCTATGAGATGTACCGGAAGTGCTTTATTGCAAAGTATATTGCGCACAGTCCACGTTCTAATTTGCTATACTTGGACTGCTGGTTGCAGCTTCCGGGAGAAAAATGACAGTGGTTGCGCTGCATCGTTGACAATTTGCTGTAGATCGGCACCCACGACCACAGTAGAGGCATCTGTCCGCAGAACGAGGATGGCCTTGCTGTCGAGTATTGGCTTTTTTTTGTTCCGCATTCGGTTCTTCAGAATCCCGATCCTATCTCTAGATCGTTATCGTCGGTTTCTTCTATCTTGGGCAAAAACAACCAGAGTCCACCGACAAACATTCTCATTTATTAAGTAAAATCATCACATTTAAATTGCTTTACTTGCATGATTACGCCTGTGCGACTGCCTTCATATCATCGGTTGTCCGGGAAGCGTTTTGGTCATTCCTATTCGGTGCATTTCACGCGATTCAGTTTATGGCTTTTTTATCCAATCCGGACCGTTCATCCTGATTGGCTGGCCCAGTTCACGATGTGGCCTTCTTTTTGAACATTCACACTTTTGCCTGCTGATCATGCCACTGTGTCGGCTGACCGCTAGTAACCAATGCGATGACGCGGTCTCATTCTGGTCTCGCATTTTGCACTTGCCGCCTTGCAGGATTGCGCCACATCTACGCCCGTGCATTTATCATGATTTGTCTGGCACGGTCCAGCGTCGCTCAACTACCGATAACCAATGAAAGAACTTTATTAGACTTAGGCACAAAGCCAATTACAATACCATTCTCTCACACGTCGTCATTGTTTGTGTGCAAGGACGGACACTTTCGATAGGGCTTCCTTGGCTGTTTGCAGTGCTTTTAGAGCTGTGGAGTACTTGCACAATCTCTTTTTGGACGCTCAATGTTTGCTTTCAATACCCTGGAATTATTGGGTATGAATCGACAACAGTGGTGAATGATATCGAAGAAACGGCGGGACTACTAAAAGACCCTGGTTCTCGGTAGTCACAAATAGCACTGACTCTGCTCTGTAACGGTCGAATACCCTCATCACCAAAGTATTGACTATGGAATTCGATAGATGGAGCACCAAGGATGTGCTTAGACGTACTGATAGAAATGCAATGCTACTGGAAGCGTTGAAAGACGAGTCGGAGATGTTCGAGATGTTCGTGTTCGTTTGTGCCGGACAAGAGGATGTAATCAGTATACACGAAGGCGAAATGGAGTCCATGAAGCAATTGATTCATGAATCTCTGGAATTTTTAAGCTTCTCAAGCCGAAAAACTTGCGAAGGAATTCGTATAGGCCGAATGGCATTGTGACGGCAATCTTTGGAATGTCTTTCGGTGGGACAGGAATATGGTAATACGTCGAACTTTTAGAGAATTCTTTTGTCCAATAGGCTGTTGGAGAAATCTTGAATATGTAGGATAGGTTAACGATCAGGTACTGTTGGATTGTTAATTGCACGGTAATCACATGGACGCCATTGCTTTTTGGAACAATATGGAGTGGGGTTTCCCACGGGCCGTTTGATGGGTGAACTACTCCCATTCCCAACATGTTCAAATTCTGCCTTGGGTAACAGTCTACTTGATTGCGCTGTTATAGAAGGACTTTTAGTGAAGATGCCCTGCTGAACATTGTGTGATGTTGTAGACGGAGACGTCTGTGGTACAGTTACTGCGGGTAATTCGTCCAAAATGGAATAAAGTGGTGAGCGGAATGCAGTCAGACTACCTCTAGGAGAAATGATGCAAGTATAGATATCGTGTATTTGCAGAGGTGTAGTGGCGTATAGGAAAACGGTGTTTTACATCAACCACAAGGGAGAAAGCGGAAAGGAAGCCCTTTCCGAGGATCGGATGGGAAACGTCGACAATTGTGAACACCCAGGAAAAACGTCACATTAAACCTAGATCAAGTGTCGCTAACTTTTTGCGGTATATTTTTATAGATTGCCTGTTGGCTGCTTGTAGAGTAAGTGCAGCAGGGCGCAGATGGTGTTATTCAAGAGGAACAAGGATAACACTTATCTGAGCACCGGTATCCACTGCAAATCCCATGGAAATAGATCCGTGGAAAATGTAGAATAGGCGACCTGCATCAGGGCCAATGGCAGCCATCGCCATTATTGACTGCTTTTTGCGTTTCCTGCACTATTTGCTTTAAAATAACATAGAGGTTTGCATCGATGGGCTTCTGTACCGAAACGCCAGAGATATCAACAATGGGATCGACGAAATGGGGTATGAGAGCGACTTCTAAATGGTCGAGAGCGCGATAGTGAACGTTTTGATTTACATGTTTGGGAACAACATTTACCTGGAATGTTGGTTGATTGATTTTTCGCCTGAGTTGCGAGATGGAGTCCGCAGATGTTGTGAAGGGGCCCGTAACAACAGTCTTGCTCTTAAGATTAGCGTAATCCTCATTCTGTCATCAGCCTCAGCTAATCCCGCTGTCAGGACACCTTCCTTAAAGGATGTTAAAACTTCTCCGGTCGACGAAGGGTTTTTTTATCCATGTCTGTCGTAACAGTGAGTCATCCATTTTATGTGACCTCAAAAATTGTTTCATGTATCTGATGAGCCGATGTGGTTTCCGATCTTTGATTTTACCATTTGTGAAAAGCATATCAAGGAGTTGTTAATCAGATAATCCAGTTCGTTTGGTCATTCCATTTTTGAGAATGTTGTTAGGACTCCCCAACTGGAATATCATAAATCAAATCAAACACTGCTACCTCAGCGGGTAATCAACAGCCCTGATTTATGCTGAGATTGGGGTCACCAGCGCCTGATAGTTGCTGTGTCCGTGAAGTACGAATTCAGGATTCGAGTAATGTAGTTTAGCCGCGCTTACTATCTCGTTAAGCTAATTTGTGCGCACCTCAAGAGATGAAGGGACTTGAGCTTCGAATCAACGTGGTGTATAAGCAGTCCTACCTGCAAGACTGAGGCGGCTCTTGTAAACAGGATTCCGGCCGCTTTTCGTTTGAGCGCCGTAAAACTCCAGCGGTCAACTGGCTTTCGAAGGCATAGGTGTGTTAATCGCAACTCATTTGTCCTCTCGCCATGTGCTCTAACAGAAGGCGACCCTAGCACACAGAACGGTGGGTTTTATGACTCATTCGGCGCTTTCGTTCGGAACAGCAAGGTAATGCCAGCTGGCGATTTTAATGGATAAGTTGGAAAACGTAGTGCGTCAGAGCGTTCTCTAGGTGGGTCTTGCGTCTTACCTGCCCCAAAACACGGGTAATGGGGTAAGGCTCCTCATTTTTTTGCGAATAAGCGGGCCCTGTTTAGTACAAGTTTCCAAAACATAGTTCGCGTCGTGTAGCGACATGTGTTGTGACTTCGCAAATAGTTTGAGTCAGATCGACCTTATCGCAGTAAGCTACCATTGGTACGTTTCTGTCCGAAGCTGTTGATCGTACTGGTTAATGTATGTCACATTGGACCATGGATTAGTTTTATTGCGGTTTTCGCTGCAGCTCAGTGGCCATCTACGGAAACCACAACCCAGTTGGCCGTAGAGCGTCTGTCTGATCCAGATGTACGCACCAGTTGCGGGCAGAATTTATCAGGTGAGCTAAGATCTTCGACGAATAGCAATGCAGATGAGCATTAGGACGAATTCAAGCAAATGGTGCACTTGATAATACGTTTTACCCGCTGTCCCAAATCCGTTGTTCATCAGTGATACTGGATTTTCCAATGGAACGAAGGCATCAGCAATCGAGCTGTAGGGAGGTGAGTGAGATATGATGACATTTGCAGCATCAAGTGACAACGGGCCTTAAGGAGGGCCTTGAAAGGTAGTGCACTAAGATATCCAAAAACTAAAAGTGGAAGTTGCCTTTGGTAACAATCTAAGACTGTTCAATTGCATACACGACAATGGTGGACGATAACCTTCGGTCAGTGAAATCCTGTGTGACAGAGATAGAGAGGTAGTTCGTGGCAGACAACAAAGACTCGACTGTTGGGCCAAATGCTTGAAGGAGCAATTTAGCTGTCGTCAGGATAATATAATAGCCCCGATGACAAAGATCGCCAATCGAAAATGGGACGTCATATGATCTAAAGGAATTGGAAGAAGGGTCGAATATTAGATTACGGAAGAGGGGAAAAGCAGCCGGTCCCGAAGAATTCATCCTAGTTCTTTTGAAGCTGGATAGAGACCCTGGAAAAATCACTTACTGTTTGGTATTTGGAACGACGAGAGTATTCCGTTGCCACGGAGTAGGCCACCAATTGAGAAGGGAACACGAAATCATCGTGAGTTTTGTTTACTTCCGATAGTTACTAATGTTTTCGCTTTGGTAATGCTGCACCATGTGGCACTGGTTCGTGAGTATAACATCCACGATCAGCAGGCTGAACTTCATCCAGGTCGAGATCGCATCGACTAGATATTCACTTATCGACAATTACTGGGAGCGCACCACACACCACCGCCCCTCGACCTGAAATATGTGTTCGGCCCAGTGGACCGGACAACGTTGTTCAGTGCTCTCCATTGGAGAGATATGCCAGAAAAGTTCACGAAACCGTTCCTATCATAGTACTTGCATATCTATAGTCGCGTAAGAGTATACGGTGAACTAACGGTGTTCGACAAGGATCTCCCATCTCTCTATTTCTGGCCTCGTCATCGATGAGGCAGTGGAGGATAATTTAGAGGGCTTGCAGGATATAGACATCGAACCGGCAGGTGGGGAAAATTATGTGGCCTAGATTACACCGACGACCTCTTGTGTTTGTTTGAATCTACGGAACGTGCACAACATTCACTAGATGGATTCATGAGCTCTGTGGCTCCATTCGCCATGTGCTTTGTACTTCATAGTGTAAGTTGCTTGTTCAAAACTTGAGGCCACTAATTCCGAGTTTGATACCCGAATGATAGGAATTAACTGTTGACTGTTTCATTTACCTCGGCAGTTGCGTGATTGAGAAAGTTTCCATGGAATTAGAGATTAACACCCGCATATTCAAGTTTGGAGCTTCGTACGGTGGACTGAAGCATTTGTGGTGCCTACCGGATACTTCGCTGAAGTTAGAAGATCGTGTATACTGTATCGCAGTGCGCTCAACTGTGTTGCGTTTGCGGTTTTTATGGTGAAGATGTTTGTCTTCTGGAAAGTTTTGACCGTCGATGTTTCCGTATTACGGCTAGGATTGGACAGAGTAACCTCATGAGCAGTATGCAGGTTATAAATCAAGTGTTGCATAGTGGTTCAGAGGATATTCTATCATAGCTTGTCCACCTTGGTAAACTTCGTTGGTTGGATCACGTGTTGTTTATGACGGGCACTCGTACTATGTCTATTTGGTTTTCCTCTCTCGGAGCGGAAGAAGCCACGTAGAGGTCAACAGAGGTCGTAACAGATTGAAATGAAGAAGTATACATTGGACTTAGGTGAAATAAATGTATCATATCTCTGTGGTTTTGATCCGAAAGACCCGTCTACTAGTTGGCCGGAATCATTGAAGGGCACGGCAGCGGACCGTGAATGGTGACGGTCGTATTGTCACTTCCTGTCGAATCAGAATGGTTGAGCACATATGCGTTTGAACGGTTAGACTGTATTCCGCGTGTAGGCCCCCTCGGCACTTTTTCTTTTACCGACCCTGTGGATCGTCTACCTTTGCATCTTACATTATCATGCTTTCTATTGCGACTGGTACCTGGGTTTGCAAGTGAGCAGTCAGTGGGACTCACCCTGCCGTTTGATACTGATCGATGCTGATGATGATGATGGCATGCCACTTCGTGTCTCGAGGTCATGGTTGCCGGTTGGTTAGTACTTTGGGTGTTAGTGGTGGTGATGTGCGTATCCCGTCTCCGGTGCTCATTGTAGGTGGGTTAGACACGATCCAATACAGGAGTTTTTAATCCGAAAGAAAATACGACAGACAGTTGCATTGGAACAACTGCGCAGTCCCGAATGCCCGTGCTTGTATGGCCTTTTATATAACCCATTTTCGTTCCCCAATTCAAGCGCGACTAACGGAATCACTTCGAGCTGACCGATTTCACTGCCAGATGAATATGCTTGCCCGCGATGTGTCGCAAAATGCAGTTAGATATTTTCGTTTGAATTTCTACTGGCAGTCCATCACCATCTGCGGTCAACCGCGCGAACACAGGCGTACACACTTGCTTCGGGCAAGGGAGGATGAGCGGTGAAAATCACCCACTTTTTACGTGCAGATTACGATCGTTCGAAAAAGGCCTTCGGTTATTTCTTCATATTTTCCTTCGACTGCTCAGGTTTTTTTTCCTCCATAGATTTGAAAATAAAGCACTATTTTCTACCAGGTTGATGTTGTATTTTGCTTGTTCCCCGGATAAGAAATTGGAAGGGGACAAGCATATTCCTTCCTTCTACTTTATTCTCTCTTTTCATTTCACAGTATGGTTACTATCTTCTGGTCATAGCTGTGGGGAACTCCATGGTTGACTTTTGCAGCGTTCGAGTAGTTGCTCTTCCTACACCGTTAGCTCTTTTTAATGATATCATCAATCGCTATGCAGCGACCGTTTGTGATAATACAAAAATGCGATTTGGCCACACGTACCGGAATTGTTCCAAGTGTGGTTTGCGCAATCGAACTCCTTAGGAAGGTCACAACAATGTTAAAATCTGCTTCCAGTTCATTCGTAAATATTGCATTCTAATCGAAATATCACTAGTTGAATATCTTGGGGCCGATGGGGTTTACTAAATTTTATTAACTTTGTCTCTGGATTGCCTTAGTTGTGATTGGTTGGATGGTTGCTGCAAGCGGCCGCGAAGCTGTGCTCACTAATGGGGTTTACACATGGGCCTGAGGTGCTCAAGTGGATTAAGCGTCTGTCACCGAAAAGGTCAGAGGTTCAAATTTCAGATGTGCCGGCAACTCGCCGTCGTCCGGCTCACTATCACACCTCATTTAGTGTGACCTTATGCAGTTCTATGTCACTCCAAATTTCAGGATCAAGTTTACCGGTCCCCCCATTTAGGGACTGTGGTGTGTCCCTTCCATTGCAATCATGCTTCATGCGTGTCATAAAAAAAGTATTACTTGTGTACTAAGTGATCTTGATCCGCTTTCAGTAGAAATTCTGCGTTCGTATTTTTGCGACAGAATGAATTGTTTTACTCTGAAATTGTTAATGTTTAGTCTCGCTTTCAACGCTATCAAATGGAAGTGAGTGTGAATATTTTACCGGCATGTCCTCGTTTTTGTATCTCCAATGTTGTTCCATGCGCATATGCACGTATATTCATGTAGTGTGACAATTTGTGTATGTACTCACGTTTTATCTATATGAACACAAGTTGTTTCTCTCAGAATTCAGTGAAAACGAACTGCATTGCTCTGAGATGCTGTCTGTAATTAAAAGTTACATTAGCAGAGCATTTGATGTAGTCTGTGCTTGGGGATAATTATGTTTGACTGTCCGTCAGTTTGTTGTACCGTTTAATCACAGACTATCCCGCCGTTGTTGTTGTCCTTTGCACATGATGGATGTCAATATGATTAGGTTTTTATCTAATCAATTCTGTTCAGTGAACTGGGCCTTCCGAGTCATGGGAAACCGCTGACTGTTTTGGTGCACATTTTAATGATTGGGCGAGTTTAGTAGCTGTTTGCCTCTTTGTAAAATTCACTTATCAGTCTAGCCAAACTAATGTAATTACCCTGAAGTTGTTGAACACCGTTATACATGCTCACCGTTATCTTGAAAACATCTTTTTGTTTGTTTTTTTATTTTGTTGAATCAAAATATTTCGGGGTGGGATGGAGTAGGGGGGGGGAGATGTATTGCTCGTTCCAATGATGTACTGTAACCGGATCTGTATGGTAATTAACCTCTCTATCGAAATGCATGCTACTTTTTATGGTCGGGAGTCTGTGGGATTTGGACAAGTGAAAATGCGTGTTCAACCTTGTTTTAATAGAACTTATGCGAGGAAACGCTTCCGTTGTTTGTCAGTCGCCATTATAGGGGACAGCAGTCAGAAAAGTGAGTTGATATTCCCTCGCCTCGGCGAGGTGGGGTCGGTTTCAGATAGTGAAGTGTCGTTGGACCGGCCTCCAACGCAAAGCCTTGGTTAGGTTTAGAGAGAAAGAGAGGACTAGTCATCCAGATTCATGACAACGATTTCAATCACACGGGATCATACGCTAACAAACAAACTTGGCCTATCAGGTGGTGACTGAAATAAACCACTGAAGCCAGTGACCATCACGCGGACCCAGATCTGCATTCGATCACATTAAAAAGTGAGATGTTTTTTATGTTTAAGTGAGATTGTGTCAGCTTCATCCTGTTATTCTTGCTAGAGTTTGCGGGGAAAACTATGCTGATTTGGCAATAGGACCGTTCGACGACGCTCTTTTATTTGGCTACACTTCAATTTTTGACAATGCGTTGCGACCTTTTCTAAAGAACTGACATCTTTCATCTGTTCCTCATACCTACCCATCCGACCAAGTGACTATATTTCTGATAGAAGAAAATACGGCGAAAAAATAACGTGGTTTCCAGACACACTCAGTATTCTTCGACGAAGTGCTTCTTCCTCATATTCATTTTTAACACCTATTGGTTTGCCGGTTTCAAATCCTGCTCGTTTCCGGCGTTGGTACATTTTTTTGCTACATATTCCCAACGTACGGGGGTTACTTCATTCCGTTCCTGACACGTTTCATAGCCTCGATGGAAGATGACACTTAGTTTTTTGGCATCGATTTTACACTCGTGGTTTTGTATCCGATAGTGTGATGCTTGTAACAGAGGCTACTTTGCCCTCACTTGAATGTAATCGGTTATAAACCCCATACAATCCTTCCAATGATCGATTCATCTATTTTAAAAATTAAAATTTTCTGATTTAAAAGTGATTATTTGTGTTTCGAAATCTGAGTTAACCTAAGGACTATTTTTGTTGCGTTAAATTAAACTCTTCTTGCCATATTTCTGCGTAGCTTCATCTTATTCCGAAATAAGTAGGGCAAACATGGATTTATTTGGTAACGAATTTCATGATGTTTTGCGCATGTATATTTCTATGTCACAAACTGAATGTTTTTAGTTCCGATGACCTAAAACTGTGGCATTCCATTTTCTCCAACTTACAAACTGAATTGAGTGATTTTGCCGAAGTTTCCGCAGTTTGACCATGAGAAAAATCATCTTTTGTAAAATCTCAGGACAAATCGACCCCGTTTTTGAAATGGTGGTTCCAGAAGAGACTGGTTTTATCCAGTTTTCCGATCATCTTCACACTGTGGAGTTTTTCTCAGTTCACCGAGGATGCATGAAATGCAGTCCTACTGGTTTCGGTCAACGGCCTCCAATGAACAGATTTTGAAGGTACCAATTAGAATTTCAGTTTCACTGTTGATAATTCCATTAGTACTTTCGGTCGAAAGACGACCTGCGTGATTATGGATCCTCGTTTTGTGTGTTGTGGTATCGCACCTATCTAATAACGTACATCGTATGTACGACAAGACGCCTGTCGAAACATCCAGCGTCTTCGACTATAGGAGTGATTGAGACGATCGCGATCAAAGTCGTTTCACAGCTGATACGGACTACTCAAACAATAAACTGAGAATATTCGATACACGCCTGCATAAAAAAATAATGCTAGATGAAACACATAATTTGTACGCTGCCAATACGATTCGGTCTGCTTCATTAGAGTACGGTTCGGGAAGGCCTGGGGATCAGTCATCAGGAAGAATTCTTCGTCCTAGCTGTTTTGTACGTGACCTATGAGAGACGTCCATTTCATACGATTATTCGAGAACCTTTTGGCGTTCTGGGGACTGGGTAAATAACTGAAGTCTGATCGCTTTGGATTGAGTTCGGTGGGTGAGGACTGAGAAAAACAACGAAGAGCCGCTTCAAACATGAGCGCAGTTCAGACTTCGTAGTCGCAGGGAGAGGGGGAGCGTAAAATCACGTGTGATACAGAAGAGAAAACCGATGCTCTCCGGGCAAGGACAGTCACATATGGGACTTGCAGAAAGAAGCAGAAAAAGAAGTGCCGGGAAAAGCCAATGAGATGTAGTTGAGGGTAATAAATTCGAAGAAAGGTGTAGGGTTTGAGTGATCATGTTTAAGAGATTCAGACATGGAAGCAATTTTAACTTCCTTCAAGAGCACCCAGTTTGTTGGAGCCCTGTACATCAATTTGATTGTGATCAGCGTTCAGCGATACACAAGCGAAGGAATGATTGTGGGAGATATTAGTTGATGATACACCAGACGACAGGTAAAGTAAAGCAGTAGAGAGTGATGTCATCAATAAAAACGGTTAGAGTTGGGGATCGTTGTTAGGTCATCGTTACTAAAGAGATGAAACAGCCTGGAGAAAATAAAGAACTTTGTGGGACGACAGTGGTCACTCGAATTAGGTTTGATGGTGCACTGTCTCTCAGTGCTGAGATAAAGCGTCCATTGAGATAGCTCTGAGTCCAGGACATAATTTCTGGAGAGAAACCAGATCAAACAGTTTTGGGATAGAGCCCTCCGTGCTGAATGATATCAAATTCCCGGGGATACCCAAGGAAACCAAATGTGATTTCTCGTGAGTGTTGATTGCTGATTGCCAGACGTACAAAACGTATACCAGCAAATCACCCATTGGTCTGTTTGGACGAAATTCATGTTAAGAGTAACTCACGAGCATGTGGCTTTCGAGATGCGAAATCAGTTTTGATGACTATGGGTTACACTGATGAAAATGAAATAGGTTCGTAGTTGTTAGGTTCGGAGGAATCACGACGCTTAGGGATGAATAAAACATGAACAGTTTCAAGATTCGGGAAGCATTCGCTGTAAGGGGTAAGGTAAGCAATAGAGAGACAGGGTGGGGGCAGTCTTGGATGCATATTTCTTTAGTCAGATTGGCAGGATGCTGTTAGGATCAGAAAGCTTGTCGGAATCAAGGGAAATAACACTTGGCGGACGTTTCTGGCCGTAGGTACGATTTTAAAAGGAGGATTAAAAACAGATGAGGGAAGAAGAGATGTAGCATCGGGCAGGTCTGAATTTGTAACCGAAATCTCCACCTTTTCGAATGATTCGGTAATATATAAACTAGACAGAGGGAAAGTGATAGACATAAATTGTGAAAAGCAGTTATGAGAGGAAGTTAAAACCAACGAATATAAGAAAAACGTGACATTCGTTTAGTGGGCGAATTTGCTCTTTGAAAGGTGCACTTGTTATGAGCCTGTGAGAAGCAAACATGTGACTTTATGTGAAGCTATTATTCCAAATCGGCTGTTTTTCTTTTCACAGCGCAGATACTTATATGGTTAAACGATTCGGGGAAAAATGTATATGCATGCTTTGAGCTATGATTTCGGTAGTGCTTGCATCTGAGGCACAGAAATGGGACGCAGAGCGACACTCGGAACGCCGGAAAGTACGCAGAGATGGTGAGATTAAATCAGGAGCAGAAAAATGGAATGAACGGTTAGCAAGACAGAACACAAGAAATGTGGGGACAGAGGGACGGATTAGATGTAAGGATGAGATCCGGAGTGCGTGCATGACCATGGACATGATCGGGAGACCGCGTAAGTAAACGGATCGACCGCTGAAGCAATCACTATACTTATCCTCAAGCTCGATGTATACGTTCAAAAGAAGCTGATGCACGCATCGTATTCGTGAGTTGTATGAACAAAAACGATTGCTGTACAAATCATAGTTGGCCCAACCAAAAAGTGTGAGCTAGTGGATATTTTGATCATCTCGGTTTTCCGTCAGTGTTCATGTTTGATCTGAGCTTCTCTAATGTATTTGTTGACCTATGTTATAATGGCAGCTTGTTTGTGTTGAAAAATTCTTCGCTCTATCCATCTTCGGTATAATATGGGAAATCTTTAGCAGATCAGTTCAAGTAATGGGTTTGGGCATTTGGATGGATATTTGATGGTGTCTTTTGCTCCCAAACTCTGACAGAGCGTTTGCAGATACTGAAGATCAGCGTTTTGTAAATTGCAGGTTTATTTCTTTTCCATCCTGAGTTGCGCTTTAGCTCATAATGACCTTAGTTATTCGACGTTCTTGGCTGATCCACGGTTATCAGAGAAAGCTGCGATGCAGTCTCTACATCAAAAGATCGACCCCATCGGCGTAAACAGAGCCGGAAACCTTCTGCCTATTTGGCATTTGCTCTTATCACTGTTGGGAGACGTAAATTAAAGAAATAAATATCTGTAGCCTAACGACCACACCGGTGACGTATAAACTAACCCAATTAATTAGAAGGTTGTCAGTGCGATTCCATTTCGCGGGATCAACTTTTGGTTTGACAAACATAAACGGATTTCCCATTGCTGAGAAAATTTCGCTCCTTATGCCGTCTCAAAATACTATTATGAAGGTTACGAGTCAGCCGTTCAAAATGTCGCTGTATATTTCAACGTCGTACATCAATATCATATTGTTTTTATAGAGGTCAAATGTTATTTGTCCAGTTAGAATTATGTCTCCAAACATTTTTCTCTTCATTTGGGATGAGCAGTTGAAAAACCACTTGTTGATACAGATTTCATCCTATTCGATATCATTTTGGTAGTTGCTTCCTCATTCCTTCCAGGGAGAATTTTTTCGCCTAATACCAGTTGGTGGCACCGTTGTGTACCGAACATGACCTTGAGAACACTAGAGTCCACGCCGACTCTGACATTGATTAAAAAACCACTGCTTCATGTTATTGACTGTGTTCAAAGTTTCCGCTGCACGGTCCTCATCGGAATCATCTTGCCAAACTTCACTTGAACCGCCTTGATGATAGCCATTTTGTTGAAAGCGGATTGAATTATCTGATGGTTAATCTGATCGGTCAAGCGGCTCCAACAACTGAAGTATTTTTCTTTTACCAGATTCGTGAATTTGAGCAGCTATTGAATAATGATTGGCTGCTGTTCTTTGTATTCCGTTGAGTAATGTGTCAATTGCTACTATGCACTTGTCTGAACACCAGCTGCTTGCAGTGCTTTACTAATGATAGATTGCCAATTGGTCATTGTGTAAGCGAAAAGTGATAGATCGGCTTTTTCCATCTAGCACTACTGGATCTGAGGACGCGAAATGCCTGCTGTTAGGCTCACAACAGAATCCGAATCAAAGAGACTCGTCAAATCGAGCAAAATCACAAGGGTTCAAAAACAACACACGAACCGTTAACGAGCCGTGTTTTGGTCATTGTCGAAGTGACCCTATTGGATGGTCGCCCACTGTTTTTACATGCGTATCGAGAAAGTGTCATGTTCACGTATTTGCCGAGTAATCGTTTTAGTGAAAATGAATTTCATGAATCTTTCGCTGCTAAATTCAACGTAAATATTGGCAATTCTTATAGTTTTGATGAATGGTGTCCAATGTGCGATAAAATTATAGGATACATTTTTTGCACTTCGTTTCTGTATTCGTTAAGAAATGGGCGAATATTACTCAGGATTGTTCTGATCAGCCGCACATCTTCGCTTAGCGATGTTAATTAGTCGACTTCCTAGTTGACAGGCAACTGAAACAAGTCACCTGAGCATCGTTAGTTACTAATAAGTATCATTCAGCATTCGATAGATACACTTTATTTGTTATTGAGTAAGTTAGGAATGCACTCGTAATTGGCATGCAAGCTAAACGAAACCACCGTTGAAGATTTCCTTATCGTTCGTTCTACTTCTTTCACTTTGCCGACTCACCGTTTCAGCTGTTTTCAGATCATATCCTCTGTTCTCGATTAACAACCACCGACATCAAAAATACTGAATAATTTCAGATTAGAAAAACCACAAACAAGTTTTGATTAACGCGTCCATCAATTTGAATATCCTGTCTGGTGTCGGTTAAGACGTTTTCATCATTTTATCAGCATGAGGATTTAATTGTGCGCCGGTTTTTTGATGTCTTTATCAAAGTTAGAATCAGAATTTTTATTTTGAATAATATTACTGTTAATATCATAGCGTTGTTGATAGACGATGTTATGCCATTAGCATTATAATATTCATCATAAAAATCAGTACTTGGCGCGTCTACTTTTCGATACACTCCTGACGTCGTTCGATCCTGATTTCTAAAGCCGCAATGTTCATTAACAATTGAAAACATCGTGAAATTAATGTCCATGCAGCCGACCACGTGAAATGGTAACGCAACCACATATGATAAGTTAACTAACACATTCAACGCGGTTCACGGGGAATTCGATGAATCTAACACATAAATGCTCAGGTAGCACAATTTACCATGATTACATGGATATCGTAGAACTCATGGGTGTTCGTTCAACAAAAATCCATCACCGTCGCTCCCACTGGATGATTGAGTTTTCAAACTGAATAAAACTACACGAAATGTTTCTGATTCCGTAATCTTGTAGAACTGTTTGGTTCTCTGGAGTAAGGTTACAACTTACGCAGTGCATAGATTATTGAGTAATCATACGATTCATTTGCGAGTTTCATTCTGACTTACGTGTACATTGCACTGAGACCTGAATAGTACACAATGGGTGGTCCAAGTGTCGATTCTCTCTGATTGACAAAACGTTCGTCTGACCATTAACTGTATGCATATATATATATATATACATGTACATGTATATATGTATATATTGTCATGCAGACCATGGCGGATTAGGAAAATGGTAGTAAGTATTGAGAAAGTGAACGGGACCTCGCGTACGCCAGCTTCTTCATGCTTCACGGTTGCGTCATGACTTGTCTGTCACGACTGTTATTCGATCCGTGTGCACGATACTACCCAGATGCGAAGGCCAGATTAACGGATGATTCAGTGTCTGCGTTCCGAGCTATTCTCCAAGAGATCCACTTACTAGACAGATGGATGACATACGAACTCCATAATGGTTTTTTGTTGGTGATTGGTTGATCAGTGTAAACTTTCCGCATGAGGCTACAAATCAACAGTGCATTGTACAATTTTCTGCAACAAGTGGACGTGATAATAAAGTTGTATGATAATGAACCATTCGTGGTCAGTTCAACGCACTGCTGGATTATGGAATTTTGTCACTAGCTTCTTGGTTGCTCGACCGAATGAATGGAAGTATCCAAATGCACTGGAGGATGAATCAGAACAGCGGCAGACAGAACAAAAATTGCATTTGTGCATTTTTGCAAATCAATATCGTTTATCTTGGGAGACGAAATGTTTCTGATTCCGTAATCATGTAGAACTGTTCGATTCTCTGGTGTAAGGTTACAACTTACGAAGTGCATAGATTATTGAGTAATCCTACAATTCATTTGCGAGTTTTATTCTGGCAAGACCTCTGTAGAGAGATGAACAAGTGGAATGATGTGTTCAGTATTTTGATGTGCAGTTTGTGCAGCTTTGCTTGGCCTACTTTTACAAGAGAGCAATGCTTGTGCTTTGCGGATGCACGTTCTTGGCATGTCCAGTTGGCAGTATGTACACATGTTTCCCATCTACTTAGTCATGCTCGTTGGGTGACGTGATCGGGCATTGTGGGCTGGCTGCAACTGCGTGGTTTATACAAGCGTCGCGGGTTTGGGGTTTTTTTACTCGCATTCAACGGGGTTGCAGTGAAACTGAAATCATGTGCATTGGATGATACAAAGGCCAATCCTACTTGTTCGACAATGCGTTACTGCTTAGCATTTGACTGGGCGCCTTGATGTCGTGTGACGACTTGCGTACCTCCATAACCCAGCGAACTATACAGGAAGGCTTACCTCATGCCAAATATTGAATCGTGACTTGGAGGTCAATGGGTAAAGGTCTGACGAAGTAGCATTTTGATCGCCCCGGTTAGGAGTTGATTTGTGCTGGCATCTCATTTGCAGGTTGGATTCCACTCCTCCACTCTCCACTGCTTTACGGACAAGAATCCTCATCATTCTCTTCTTTAGCCACTGGAGTTTCTAGGACTATCCGTCGACAGACATCTATGAATCACACAAACAGTGGATTTCATATTGAGTCGGTCGGCTAGCAGGATACTTAGGACCGCTGTGTGCATTACACTGGTAAATATTGCTTCTTTTCAGAGTTGCCGTGCTGGATTAGCGGACCACTGCTTTGCGAGTCAGGGCTCCCAAAGAAAAGCACCTGAGATGTGGGCAGCCGCAAGGTGTTGCTCGCTCAAACTGAACACAAATCCGTCTACTGATATATCACTATCAATTCAATGGCCCAAGGAAGAAACAACACGGGATATGGAGAAAGGGAACAGAAACCCTGTAAACGACGCCTCGTACATGCCAGGTTTTTCATATCTCAACTTTGCGTCGTCGGTTTTTCATCACGATCGTTGTTCTATCCGTGTTTCTACTGCTCGCTTGCTCGCAGCGCAAGAAGTCGCGTTGGGGTCAGCAAAATAATGTGGCAGCGTGGAATCTGGAAATTTACAACGAGCTTAGGAAATAAGATACCCGTCGGGATCTGTGACAAATAAATTTCAGTGCTTGGAGATAGGTAATCAAAAATGGGTCAACACAAGAGTAATGATTGAAGAAAGAAGTTGGAATTTCAACCACATGATTTGAGAGTCGCGATTCGAAAAGTCGAGGTTCGCTATTCGGCAGGTGGAAACAAAAGCATAGACATCTACTTCGGAAAGAGGTGGAATGGAAAGTTTAGGTTGGCAATCAGACTTGAACGGTATCTGTTGATGAGGAGATTTGGGCTTTGGTCAGAAATATAACAAGAGGCGAAGAGGACTGAAAGAACTAGTAAACAGAACCAATGTTCCAGTTCAGGTAGTAGACAGTTGTGGTATCGCCTTGCTCATTACCACGTCTGATCCTTTGAATCCATATCTGGTTTGCCAATAGGCCTCAGGATCATGGTTTCCAGTTTTCTCCCGCATTATCCATAACATGACACTGCCACTTTCGTTCACCCTATGCACGTCCAAAGCCGTTAAGTATCCACTACTCTCGCTCGAATTCGCGGACTGAACTCTCTAATGCTCAACAGGATGCTGATTTCCTGATAGCTTTGCAAGACTGAAAGTGTGAGAGGGTATAGTTCTATAATTCCTTGATTCGGGCGTGAGGAAACTGGTAGCCATAATCACGAGACTTGAGGTGTCGAGCCGTAGGATACCTCAATTGATCAAACGTGATAGCGGGCCGGGCATTGTCGGAGTCGCCCACCACCATTTCATGAAGAGCCCATACGATTTCGAATGGGTCCGCAAATCCCCAGTGTTCCGTACATCCTTCTGATACTTTTGGTAAAACAATGCTGTATTATATGGTCATGTCCAGGTTAGCCGAACGCCGTAGATTGAAAGCGGTTATCCGTTAAGATGGAATCCAACGTTCGGCATTCGCGTTCATCCTTGTGCTTGCTGGGAGCATCGCGAACCTAGAAAGCATCCGTACGTTCTCGGCAAAAGACTGTCTGAAATGCGCAGTCCTTTACAAGTACTTCTAGGGCTGTTCAAGGGGCGTATCCGTGCGCAAATCATTTTGGTATAGACCGTTTTATGGATTCACCGCTGACTGCTAAAGATCCGCGCGTCGATATTTCTTTCCGTTTTTGATTTGATTTGCAGTCGTTGTATTTTTTCCAAAGTTTGGAGATGATTGGCATGCACCACAAGTGCACGACAAATGGGATATTTCCTAACCACAGTGATTTGATGTTAGGGTGCGCCCGCAGAGGGTTATTGTTTCATCTCGGTTCATAACTTTGGCGTTCAGACACAATAAGTCCAAATTGGTCTTACATAACCCACTGAAAATCGACCTATAGTGTTCGGTGTCCATGTAGTTATCGATATGTCGTGTCTCCTCTTTGATTTTGGGCATGTTCATGGTTCTGGTTTCGTTTCTAGTTGTTAATGCTCATGCACAAACTACTTTCTCTGCTTCGCCAACCCCCCCTTCGCAGGATGTAGTTTTTGCTGTACTTTTACATCGTAACCAGATAGTCAGTTTGGTGCGGATGAAAGGTCAAATGTTGCATCCTATGGATTTACATCTGATTGTCAATTTAGTGAGCAGTACACAGGCACTGAAAGATGCTCAAACACATTGGATTCCTATCTGCTTGCCTAAATTCGACGCAAAGTGAGTGCTATTCTACTTTTCATATTCTTTTTGTATTTATTATTGACATTTTCGAATGGCATTTCCGATCAAAATGTGCCGCTCCCGACGTGATTTAGGTCCCCCAAGGCCATCTTCGTTTTTCCCTAATTGATGATCCCACGATTTGCAGAGTTCCAAAATAGTTCCGTCGCAGTAAGAGCGGATTATTTCAATCCTGGAAATTTCACACATCTAAATGTGCTACTTTGCTGTTTTTCAGCAGTCATTTTCGCGTAATCACCGAAACTACGAAATCATGTGTACTTGTTGTTCGTAGTTTGCCCGCATTTTGATCATCTCCATGGCACTTCTTAAAGCTCTGAGGTTCTTTTGTTCACTTGGATCGCTCTCTCATTACGCGGTGTGGATGTGCGCTAATTTAACTACCCCTTCTCGCATAGATGAAGAACACGTTGTGATGCACGCGTCAAGCGTTTCTTAAATTTTCTAGCTTTCACCAACTGTCCTGTCTTCACACGTTTCCTAGTCGGTATCTGGCTCACAAAGTATGTAAACTAATTCTCTTTGCCCGATACCTGATATTTCTCATAGAATTCTGCTGTCATATATCAGTAATTCCTTGGAGCTATTGGAAAACAATCACCAGCAATCTATGTATCGGATACCAATAATCACAATGTTTCTCAGTCGTAAACGAGAGACGATCTAGGTGACATACGAACTGCATTGAAAATGTAGTCCACAAACAACTGTTATTCCGCAATGGTACCGGGGTGCCCAAAATTGGTGCTAGTGGAAAATAATTTTCTGCGTGAGCGACTAATCTTTATTTGATATGCAACCATTTGGCGTGATGTAGATTCCAAGCCAATTAAATATGCTTTGTAATGACTCAGCTCTTCGATGGCTGATTCTGTCTGCGCGTTCCCCTGTTCCCAATGCTTTTGCTGTTATAATGATATTGATGGCGAATGAACGTGATATTATGTTAAGAAAATTATGCGGACTACTGCATTCCCAATCATACCGTTGTTCACCTGTTAACCAGTGGCTTTTTGTACGCCAACATTGCCTATCTGAACGATCACACATCACTGGCATTGCTCTCAGTGGACAACACACAGTTCTATGCGCTTCAGGAAGCCAAAGATGCAATATTTCAAGTAAGTCATTTCTCGGTGATATACGTTTTGTAATGTGGTGAGTTAGTTATAGCCTGCTCGTTAAGGTTTTTACGGTCTGAGCTACTGGAACGGATATATGTGACTGATGTTGTGATAATGAAACAAATACTAGATAACACCAGACCAGAAGATGTATTTTCTAATCACGAGTTCTGTTTGGAGTGGAACGTTGTTTTTTCGTTCAAGTTATAAATATATATACATATAAATGGATATATATATATATATATATATATGTATATCGGGATTTCGGTGCCATACCGGAAGTCAGTTGATAAAGGATATCCGCTTGTGATATCAGTTATCGTCTAGAACAATATAATCATGTAGCAAGAAATTAAAATTAGTAAGTGTATTGCTGAATATGGTTGAAGGAATTCTTTCCGTACGACAAAAATAGATGGCAATTGAGAGACCAACTTAGGTCAATTTCATTTTTCACTGTTTCTTGTTTGACGTGTAATCAGCAAACAGAGTTCGTTAGAGGCATTCACAATTGTCGGTCATTAGAGGGTCTCGGATCAAATTTGACTAGTTTGCTATCGTGTTTCTCTCCTTTCCTCTGTTAGTGTCTGCGATCCACGAATGATGGCGAGTATTTATCTGTGATTGCCAGTGCCGCTTCACCCAGTGTGCGAGAAATCGGAGTACCGGAACTGCGCCACTTGGCCTATCGGCACAATCCTGTTGGTCAATTCTTTGCCACCCAATGGAGTGCCCCATACGGGGACCGAGAGAATCAGTCGACCCAGGCTTCTGTCGGATCAAGGGACGTGCAGGCATTGCGAGCCAACATATTGACCACTTATCGTCGTATGCATGCGCGACTACACAATCAACACCAACCGGCTCGTTTGATTTATCAGACCACAGCATGCGAGGCCTTCTTTGCTTGGGTATGTTCACATACATCTACAGACACACATGCACAAATGCTCATTACGGTTTTTCAACATCCCCTAGCGTTTCTCGAATTGTAACAATCTGGATATCGTTGTTTGCTGATCGACGTTTCATATAGCCGTGAAATCCGTTCGAAAAGGTGCAGAAAAAAAAACGCTAAAACAAGATGCCATCATGTATTTGGCGAGTTTACTTATAACCATGTATTTGCATGTCTACCTTAGGAACCATCCACGGCTGTCCGGATATCCATGGTCAGTAAATTCATAAGAACTGACTTTTTGGTTACCTTATAATTTATCTTTGTAGCCTACTGGACTTATTTTTACCTAATTTTCAAAACCATTAAGTGCCTTCTCTCTTCGAGTAAGATCGATTGGCTTCGATAAGGGAGTGCGCGTGATAATATCAGTTCAACGGCTGAACTGTGCTGTCGTACGCCTACCTGATTGTTTCACTCCTTAATGACACATACCATATGACAAATACTTTTCGTGGAAGTAGTTTATTCGTCTTCTCATATTCAGCTTGAGTGAATTAAATCTTCAGTGGATGTGCTGTGATATGAGAATGAGGGAATGAAGATGGACATGTTCCAAACCAAACATGCCAAGTATACCAACCAACTGACGATAAACAGTATGCATTCTCTCGGGTTTGATTTTGCGGGTCAGTGCATTCTCTAATTCGCTGGAATGTCATCTGGTACTCCTGAAATTTATGCACGAGATTGGATAGATAGCTCTGTATTTCGATTCGTTGGTTCTCGTACACATACCCGTGACCAAAAGTGTGTTCATCGTCAGCCTTATCGAGATGGGTTTAACACTGCCTTTTATTACAAGTCAACTAGCGCACTAACCAGTGAACAGTTTCCTAGTTTTAATCACGACTGTTAGAATCTGTCCTTGGCTTTATGCTCAACTAGCGGACGCGTTCGTCAGGCCGCCAGTGAGGTACAGTTC
>LUCM01004179.1:0-43078 GCA_008360955.1 Fasciolopsis buskii
ATATGAACAAGTAGTGTATGGTGTTTGTCTAGAACAATCAAAAAGTTTTTTAAGAATTTCTTTGTGTTTGCTTGCTTATAATTTCGTAGATTGACTTGGGATTGAAGCTGCGCAAGGTTTCTATTGCCTTAGCATCAAGGTCTCGCGACACTACGTGAAAAGTAGGATTTCGGTCAATTTAAATGCATGAACTTCTAAATTCGCTCAGTTTCCTGTATATTATTTCGAATCGTCTTTCATTGTTTCAAGCGCCCTTTCAGCCATTTTGTTCATTGGAATCGTCCAGTTTGCTTCACTTCTAACCAGCAAACCATTTATTCTTCACATATATCGATCAGGCCACTAAAATGCATTTACAAATCATTAATTTTGGGTTTGTTTACACTTTGTGGCTGTTAGTTGCACCGAACATCATGTGACTACCATGCACATTAAATCCTGCACGCTGAAACTTACTACAGCCGGGGATCATCAGCTGGATGAGACTCCTTATCCATCCGGGTAGAATACTTCCTCACTGTGCGATCATCCAGTATCAAGCCAAACAAGGACAACCATGGACAGATGAGCGTGCGCGACTCAGCGCTGACAACCCATTATCTAAAATAGACGATCAGTGTGCGCGTTCGTACAGAACGACTGATAAGACGGGAAACGTTAAGGGAAATAACGATACTTGCACACCGTGATGCCCTCCTGTGGTGAGGATTACGAATGGCCAGTGTATGCCAAATACATCACAGATAAAATTTTGACCTTATGGCACCGATTCAATTGTTTGTGAATAAAACGCACGAAGCTCGGAACGTTCAGTTCTAGAGAGGAAATAATTCCCAATTCCTTTTTCCATGGTTACCGGTGCTAATCTATTTATAATCCTGGAATATTTTCTCCTTTGTTTTGTGCAGTATTCACCCACTCTCAGATGTCTGCAGATTCTTATTTTGTCAAGAACGGTAATGGATGCTGAATCACAGACTTTCATCACCCATTCCTAGCAGGCCCGTCTGCATTCAAGCTGTGCATATCACTCCAAGTATTTACATTGGCGAAGATCAAGCGGTTACCACCAAGAGGCTGTCAGTTAATTCTTTGGACGATTCACGGCACTGGACCGTTTTCTTCGTCTCGTTAGAGGGAGCATAGATGGCAGTTCTGGTAAAACCTGCTGATTTCGGTTGGTTTACATGTCAGGCAAACAGACAGCTTGGAAAATGAGTGAAATTTTTCTTTCGAATCATTCTTTGGGATTTTCCACTGATTTTCCAAATGACCTAATCAATTTAAAGAAATCCATGAACAGTTCAAATACACGGGGCTCCAGTAAAACATGGTGGTGTTAACATTTGGTGTGTATTTTCCGGACCGCGTTCAAAATGATCCTGATTATATCTAACCCGAGATGCAGCGATTTGATGAATACACAACGTTCCCTGGAAACACCAATGTACGTTATAAAAAACTGAAATCGATGCATATAATGCCCTGCCTCACCTTCACACCGTTGGACTCATACTGATCACATTGCCATCGGACACTGGAGTATTGGATCGATCGAAGACTCCCAGTCATTCTGATCCACAGTCATGGGCCCAGATTGGGATGTGGCCCATGCCCGCGTTTGCTTGTGGCAAGGATATGTTCATACCAGGACGAAACCACGTATCCTGCACAGCTGATTCTAGACGACGTTGGCAGACATCATTTCCATTTTGATGCTTCAAAACTGCCGTAGTATCAGCAAAATTCCCAGGATTCGAACCAGTACTGGGAGCAGATCCAAGAATCCCTAAACTTAGCGTGAACCTTCATGCATTTCTCTTTGTTTTATAAACCTCAGAAATGGTTGATACCCTTCACTTCAATCCCGCTGCTAGATATTCTCAGGTCATTTCCTCCTACGCAATACACAGTGAAACGCATAAACCTCTGGAGCGTCAGCTGGCCAAGAGCCTTAGGATTGGCCGCGAGAGATAGCGGATAAGATAGTGTAGGGAAAATGGAAAAGACTGTACCTATCGGAAATTTTCACAATCTTCACTCACCGATTCGGAATACTTACCCAAATAAAGATATGTGAAGACTTTGGTGTTTGAACACCGCTGATCTCCTAGTACTGGTAGAATATGATGAGAGAATTTTGTTAGTGAATCGGATTTATATGTAAGATAATTTGTCCTTTGGTTGTGTCTTTAGACCAGGCACTGAATCGGATTTGGTTACGATGGTTGGCACAATTTTAATGGTGCCCACAGGACGACTGTCTGCTGCGTTGCACCCTGTTCTTCGAGGCAGTCAGTCATTAGAAGATTGTTTGAGGTGTCCAGTCGCTGACTTGGGAGTAAGTATGAAAGGTTTAATCAATTGATTGGCTAGCTTGTGTATGTGTGTTAGGGTACGGGGAGTGAAGTCCAATAAATCCCACTGAACTTGTGGTTGGAGGCAGTGTGACGTGGCTCCATGCAACAGTCACTGAAGTTCTTGCAGTCGAAATTTCTTTCCTTCCCTTTGGTTGTTCAGATTATTAATTTGCACTCGTTTTCTGGCTATTCTTGTGGGAGTTGCTTTGAGGTAGGAGCCAAAATTAAAGCAAGCTGGTGTCAGACTAGTCGTTGTGCAAACAAAAATGATTACATACATGTGATGCGATTATTTAGATATTTCCTTTTCATCATGTTTCTTCTGGAGACAATTTCTACTTGAATCGCCCCAATTTTACGTGATCACAATGTTTTCGAAGGTGTTGCGGACTAAAGTAAAACTACCTAAATCATAGAACATCGCGGAATCCTGACTTCGTCTTCGGCGAGTAAATATATTTCCTTCAAATGAGCTTACTATGATTATCACTTATCGCATTAGGTACACCAGTATTTCATCGGCTTCCGCAATTAAACAGGTGATTTACTGCAACATACTGCACCCCATTTTGATAAACAATAAGGTAAAAATGTATTCTCAGCATCTTGATCTCCGTGGGATTTTTTACAGCAAGCTGATCATGCTCTTGAATACCGATTGTCTAGAAATCCAAGAAGAAAAAATCCGTCAATCTTTCTATCCAAGTTCGCCCATTTTCATTTTTCAAACTCTGAATCCGTTATATTCGATCGCTTCTGAAAATACACTGTGACACCACATGGTCATTTCCAGTCCGCCTACGAATAGCACAGGTGCACGTTTGATGTGATGCAACGTTTGATATCATTTATTGTCAAATCATTAAACGATTCCACAATGTTCAATACATGTAAATTTCTGTCTTGCGCTTCTAACAGTCATTCGATATCCAATTCAATTTTACTCAACAAGCTAGGTGCTGATTTTGGCCAGCCATATTTGCTGGTATGATTTGCTTATTATTTTAATGGACTTATTCGAAACAAAAGATTCTTAATTAATATCTAAAATGTTCTTCTGGGTGCTGTTCTATTACTGTTCATATTTTCCACCAATGTAATTGATCACGCGAGTAGTTCTTGCGGTTCTGTGACCAAACATGTGGACAACGTACATAACTTGCACACCATGTCAACTGATGTTGGCTTAGGAGACCAATATTTCGTCAAACGAGATACCACAAACTTCCCAGAATAATGGGATCGTTTACTAACACATCCAACTGTCCTTCATGCACCCTTCACCATGCCTCGTTCTGCTTTCTCTAACGACCATCGTAAATTTGTCATACTCTTCCTCCCAAACTATATTCCGGTCTCTATACTCTCACCTTTGCTAATCTTCATCTCTTGCTAGTTGTTTTCAAACAACGGCACTAACCTTTTCAAATCCGAATGCTCATATCGTGTCATGCTGCGTTTAATGTTATTTTGGCATTCTTTAATCAGTTATTCATACCAAACTGGATCTGACGAATCTCGTTTCACTTCTCTTGGGTAACTATTTAAATACTAATCTGGGATGTACATGCATATATCATTCACTTTTACTAACGTGAACTTCACGTATGCAAATCCACTTTGTGGGCGATGAAATCTTGTTCTCATTTCCGGTAACATTCGTGACAAAACTAAAACAGAAACCCGAAGTAGACTATCTTGGGCAGTTATTTCTCTTAACCGCTTCGTATTTTCAATGTTTATCAAGGCTGACTCAAACTGTGGTGCGCAACAGTTGATAGATTATTTGATTTTCGTCTATATCTTGGCCGCAATTTACAGCTAAGTTGGGAGTCGAAAACCGGACCTTCATTTCGGATCTGCCGCTGACCATCATCCGCGATGGGTTTATTTGAATCTGCGTGTGCAGAAAGGAGACTGAGCTATGTGTACTGTTTCCGTGGTTTGTTTTCACTAATGCAAGAGAGAAGTTTAAGCAAATGCATATTTTCGAAAGCTATGAATAATTGCTCATCAAAGACGCAATAGATTAAGCTTCACTCCTTCAGATTTATCTTGAAGTTTTGGAGTTTATCCGGCAGGCAATTCAGAAATGATGACAGCCGAAACTAATTTTGTCACTGATATTCACTTTAAAGTTGACTGCATATTAATCAAGTTCATGATTAGCTATAGACGCTACCTTCGAAGCAACGACATTGTGATGTACATTCAGATTTCATCTCTAGTAGGCTTAATGCTTCGGACCAAACAGCACACACTAATCGGAACCGTGATAGACTATTCATTCGGATTCACCAATAGCGCATTGTGGGTTGGTCGAAGAGATCGGCAGGTACCCGACGCAATCAAAGAAGACCAGCCAAACTGCTTTAATTAAGTTGGATCTGTTTCAACAGTTCTGACACACCCGGTAGGAACTGGTCACCGAACAAACTCCAGCCGGGCCTTTAGGATTATCGAGTCCTCCTATTCGATCCAAACACGACCGAATGCAAACAATTGCATCAGTGCACCCATCTGGAGAACTGAAGTTTCCCTGTTATTTTAACAAACCCAATGCACTACGATTCCTATTTACAGTTAGTTTTTTCTTTCACCTTCCTTATCTTTAGTTCAATTTTTTTTATTGCCTTATTGTGTCGAGAAAAGATGACTCACAATCACCAGTGGGAATTGTCCTATCCTAGGCTGCATTGGCTCAAGGTTCCTTACATTAATTTTCTATTAGCATAAATGATTTCCGGTGCCATTTTTAGTTATTATCATGTTAAAAACAAAAATATTGCATTAGTATCGCTGGGGGTGTGCTAGGTTACTATGAATAAGTTTTTGTCGGCTTACTTCTTATTGTATTAGGATGTAGTCTAATGCGTACTGAGGAAGAGTAGTGATTTCATAAATTCAGAGACGAATAAGAGCACATGAGAATTCCCTGAAAGCTTAAACCAACAAGTTTTGCCCTATAGTAATTGTGAATTTTTCATGCAAGTGGTAATTAGTTTGAAGCAGAATTTCACTATTTCCTTTGCTAATCCTTCAATCTGAACCGTTTCGATTTTAGTGGCAATGAAAAGTGCTGGTCAGACAATTTTCACTTGTGGTGAGTACCGGCCGGTCCTCAACCCAGAGCTGCGCAAATGTGCTTCAGCTACAACGGTACATATTGAAACTCGACCTCGAAAAAAACGGCACTATCACATTCCATTTTCAGCAGAAACCAAGCTCTTCGCTACACTTACTTCTCCAAGGTCCCATGGACGAGATGATTCAAGGCCCGGATGCAGTGTTTGCCTAGGAATATGATGCTGTCGTGTTCGTTGCTACCAGAAAAGAATAAGATTCACTGCTAAAATTGGTAATCACTCGGTTGATCTGCCGAAATCCTTCATCAGAGAGACCAGCGATAAGTTCAGTGTGTGTGAGCTGGTGCTCCTCAATTTCAAAATTAATGCTACAGGTTACCGCTAGATGTCGAGCTCGTGGAACGCTCTAGTACGGCTGGAGTCACCAAAGAATCAGGTCGACCTACATGCCATTATCGGATCTATGCAACAAAAATTACGGTTCATTCCAAGTTCCAAAACAAAAGAACAACCACTTTTCCCGCTTAGTTATCAAATAAGTGCGGGCTGATGGACGAGTATGAAAGAAACTAACACAACTACATTATTTGGATTCGAAATTAGCATGTGATCTGCCAAAATAACGAACGAATGCAAATTACCAGTATATATTGAGTTGGTTCCAATCAAAGCTAAACAAACGAGCCCAGTGAAAAGACCACAACGGGAGGAAAACATGCTCAAGTTGCACTTACAGCTCATGGGTTTATGTGCAAAACTGGAGACTTTGTGCAAGCAGCTCGCTGCCGTTGTTTGGATATCCGTGTCTAACTCTGGTCACCAACACGTTAATAGAGCCAATAGTATCGTTTACTCAACTTCATGATGACCTTTGAGTAGTCCGTTCAGAGCTTCTTTGCAGAAGGGTAGGTGGAATAACCAGTCGATCAGTATGACACAGTAAACCATCTAGTTGTAAACTGAACAATTCTCTATATGTGAAAAAGGGTGACATTTTCGCCTCAGCTTTGGATGCAATCCCTTAATGGCCGGTAGGGCCCGAGAGAAGCAAATTTTTGTAAACTTACGCAAGTAGCTCCCAGACACCGATGTAGCCGGTGCAATGAAGTTGAACTATTCTGTCGGAGAAAATGCTGAGTACCGTCACAGGAGGTCGGCCTGCCGAATCGTTTGGCCGAGGCAATGCACAACGTTGTAATTGTATGCCTCCGAAGCAACACTCCATATCTGAATCACTTTAGCCATAGACGTGGCCATGAATTTGTTTGAATTAGGCAGAAACTGGACAGCTTGGTGATCAATAGCAAACGCGAACCTCAGGCCGAAGGTCAGAACTTCCTTCTGTGATTGCAAATATTCTGTCATCGGTGGATGGATTTGAACGGTCATGAAATAACTGGACTTTCTTTTTGTTTTAAACCGTTCAAATTCCCAAATTGCACGCAATTGTGCCAAGCATAGGATTTTTGTCCAATGTGAACCTGACTAGCATCTATCTATCATAAAATATTTGTATTAAGTAACTGTAGTGTTTTTACACGAAAGTCACGTGATTGAGTTCTATAGAGCTTCGCGATGGCCTACCTAGATAATCAACTAATGAGGACCGCGGCAACAAATTGTCGTGAAATCCGAACGTCCCTCGAAAGCAGTTGGATGGAATGCATACCAAACAATCGGGATATCTCCAGTTTTGCATAGAAACCCATGAGCTATAAATGCAACTCGAACGTATTTTCCTTCCGTTGTGGTCTTTTCGTTGGTTTCGTTTGTTTAGATTTGATTGGAACCAATAAGTACTGGTAATTCGCATTTGATCCTTATTTTGGCTGACCGAATTCCGTACCCAAATTTCAAGTTCTAATGACAGAATAGTGGTGCTGTTTTTAGTTGGACAGAATATTCTCTGGCTTAGAATATGTTGTCGACGGTATTCTACTGAACGAAGGTCTGTTTAAGCTGCTATTTCCTTTCGGTGTATCAGAGTGGCAGACATAGGTATGCTCGAGATGCGTTTTTCATCTTTAAATTGCAGGATGCTGCTATGCAACTTTATCAGCTCGCAGGCGAATCTTATTCTTGCAGGATAACCTTGGTTGAGAAGGATAGATTTATAACCTTGGGTTGTTACATCTCACCAGAAGTCATATATCGGAGGAAGTGTCGTCACGAATACAGAAGGGCAGGTCAGCATTTACCTGTATGAGATATCTGTGTCATCGAGGAGTAAGTAATGGAAAACTGTTTGAAGTGGCCAGTAGGTGACACGGGAAAAAGTATCGAAGTTCTAACTAGCTAACTGAGTGGTATAGGTACATTTAGACTATGGCGCTATAGTCCACTAAGTGACACGATCAATGGCATCATTGCAATCGAAACCTTTCTTCTGCATAATTCTTCAACTTACTAGTTTTACTTCGATTTTGTACTACTCCTGGTTCTTTTTTCATTTTGAACAGGTAGCACTTTGAGGTAGAGACCGAACTCAGAACTAGTTGATGCAAGAATGATGGTTATGCAAACTGAAGTGAACTGAAGTGTGAAGGCGCTTGATCCGATATGAAAACACCGGATGCAATGCGACAATTTCGATGAGTAACCTAATTAGCCTAATGCCCAATAGTTCTAACAAATAGGAGCGAGTTGATTCATGAAAAACCATCTTCTGCTAGTCGAACTGCGAGAAGTTCAGTTAAGCGGATTAAATGAGTTTGCTTCATTTGAACAAGCACCCGTGGAAACCCAAGTAGAATATTTGAGGATTATTCGGCATCGCATCTTAGCCAATCTAGCAAAGCGCAAGAGGTACAAATGTAGCGTATATATCCATGCGTACTTTGGAGTCCCGCTGAGGTAGGACGATTCTCATTGCAAGATACGTTTTAATATTACAGACTTTCCAACTCCTCTATTTCAAGTTCTAAATTTCGCTGCTGGCCAGGTCAGTACGGCGACAATATCCTACAGAAGGAATGCTGAGAACGGATTCCAAATTGAATACACTGATTATCAGCCTCTCGTGAAATACATGCAACGTACGTGAATCTTAACTCAGTACCACAACATCGACCGCATACACTGGGTCGGACGGTTTGCAGCCCGATCGAATAGCAGCAACAATATATTAACTGGAAGATAGAGCTGTCACCATAACCAACATAATGACAGATTTGGAAAGACAATGGGAATAGATCGATTCTGACGAATACCACTCCCCCTGTACGATCACCGTAAGCACGAACTCGGCTTCGGCTCTTCAAATACTGAGACTGGATTAGTGAAATGAAATTCTCTAGGATACAATTCAGTGAGAGGAAGCAACACAAAATTGTACCATCGGCCTATTTCCGTTCCACATTCAAATCAGTAAAGACAAAATTCGGGAGTTCATGAAATATGAGCCCATGTTCTGCAAAATACGGTCAATGCAACCCCGACTGGAAAGGAAACCGGCTTCGTGCTCACTCCTATGTTATTCAAAAATGCGATTCAGATGGCGAACGATAATGTCCACAAGCAGTTTGGAGGAGATGATTGCCAACCTAATTCCTCTATGCTTTCATGTCGAAATCTATCATACCACCGATCGAAATCATTCAATGGGAATCCCATATTTGCGCGAAATTGATTGCGAGAGTTTTGTTGATTCATATGCTAACACCTCAAAATCACACTTGAAGAAAACTGTGATAGTCTATCTTGTCCAGCTGACAGACTCGTTTCCTTACACAAAGTCCATCACTCTCATGATATCCACTTCGAATGAATGTCTGGTATTCACCTGCACAGACACTTCGAGGCACAAATGGGAGGCCCGTTATGGCTGTAGACCAACTAAACTGCTCCCGAAAGCATTTCGGTCAATGCGTTTGCCGACGATCTGGAGGGTGAATCAGTGAGTCGTCGGATTTAATGATCACCCCGAATTCACTCGATCTCACTCGCGCAGTATTCCGAATCAGTCAGTGAAGACTGTAACTACTGCCGACAGCTGCATTCACCTCTATTTTCCACACACTTTCCTATCCACCGCTGCTCACTCTCATTTCCTGGAATCCTGGTTTGCTCATCTCTCAGTGATTGGTAATTCTTTTTCTCTCTTCCTGGCGCGATAATCTGGGACCATCCAAATTCGCCAACGAAGTCTAGGATATCCATCGTTCTTGAGATTTACAAGGCATGGAGCCTCAAAAACTGGTTCAGGCTGAGTGCAGGTTTTCCTTAGTTTGCCCCGGATTTCGTTCGTTTCTTTCTGATCTTTGTTGAGGCGCCAGCCGCTTTGAATATCCCTAATAAAAAGGACGTCAGCAAATTCGTTTAGAATCAAACGCATAGGATACATGGTTTTTGTCCTGGTTTGCACAGAATCTAGTCACAAACAGAAGCGGGCACGGAATAAAGCGTGACCCGAGTTTAGTCTGTGGGTCAGAATGGCTGGGAGTCATCGATTGATCAACTACTCCGATAGCAATGTGATCAGTGTGAGTCCAGCGCTGTGAAGGTGAGGGAGCTTGCGAGATAAGGCGATGCCGCTTTTTATGACAGAAATTGTTGTTCGGCCAGAACAGTGTGTTGTTAGATTAGTCTTGGAAGAGACGATCAAGGTTGACGACGCGATCGGGTGGCAGATGTTCTCGTTCTTCTATGTGTTTTTCCAAATTCTGTTTTTAGCCAAGTTGCACATTAGAATCACCAGCTACTGTTGGCTGCAGTTTTCACGGAAGTCTATCCAACAACGCCAGATGTTTTCTTTTGCTGGTTGAGATCTGTAGCCCTTTTGGCATCTCAAAATACAAAGAATATACACCGGCGTTTAAGTCGACTGTTTCTGACAATCACAAAACCCTCCTCCCAAGCTACACACGAAGGACCATTTGGCTGAGTACCTGTGTAAAACTGAATGCATGGCTCTCATATGCAGAGAGATTCCAGCCTTTTCAAGGCGGTTGAAATCCAGATAAGCTGACCGCTAAAACATGAATCCCAAGCGGGCTGTGCACGGTCTAAACATATACTTAGTTAACACTGTTAGCTGCAGGAATGCAAATTTATAGTTTTGACAATGGTGGCCAATATAAACCCCGCAGTCCACACTGTTATTTGCCCTATTATCTATATGCAGGTGCCCTTGCACATGAATTCTGCCTCTCGATGCATTTCGCTTTTGATTAATATTCGGCAGTTTCATGAAGTAAAGTTTAGAGATGATAACGAGCTATGGCTTTAAAGAAATCTTCAAACATTTAGGTGATCTCAGCAAAGTAAACTGTATATGTCAATATGACTTATGTTTACCTTGTGGAATTGCATACCAGAAATACCAATTGAATTTTTTTCAGATTTCCCTCCCAAATAAGGCTTCCAGTGTCCAATAAACCCTAATGAGGATACGGCGAATGTCCCCATTACATTCAATGGAATCATTTTCACTAAGAGACTGATAGACCGATCTTAGGTTTGTGTGAAACGTTTGGCCTGAAGGGAAACCATTAAACCAAAACTTCCATTTGTAGACTAAAACAACATTTTTACGATAGTTTCCCGTGGTTATTGTTCACTATTCGGTTTCGTCATCGACCACTTCGGTCCGTCAACATTACCCGACTTTAACGAATCGCTTTATCTATCAGATGAGCGACTAACGTAGACAATGTCACGTCGCCTTCTTTGTGCCCAATCATGACCTTGGTAATGTATTACGATGATTCTTCGTCTACCACCTTTACACATTCTATACACTCAGAAATGAGGAAGTCCAACTTATTCTGTTATTGACTCCACATAAAATAGGGGGCTTGAATCTTGTTAGGGACCGTTTATAAAATCTTTTTAACTAGTGACTTAACAATAGGCCTGGAAGGTCATCGGTAATGCCCGCCACGGGCAATACATCTAAGTGACGTCTGTAACCTTTTGCTGCTTGGCAAATGCTGGTTTGTGAACGTTCATCCGATGACATTGAACAAACAATCTTAGTTTGTATGAAAACGGCTAGGGTTGAAACTTCCAAGACAATGACAATTTTTCTAGCAAAACTAAAATACAAGAGGGTGAGATCGATACACAATGCAACTAAGCGGTTAATGGGTTGGGAAATTGCAAACGGGAATCGTTATCTTCTGAAGTTAGCTGAAGGCATGACAGGGCATGCATGAAGACATTAAAACAGTCTGAACACTAATCAGTTATTACCGTCAAACATGAGCTCATTATCATGACACATTCCAGGATATCAAATCCATCCGATGTTGCACCATGCTATTTCTGAAAAAAATTTTGAGAGAACTCATCAAAAGACGTATAAGCATTTTGCGCACAAAATGCTAACGACAGAAGAAAGACCATGGCAGTTTATCTCATTCATCGAGAAATTGTTCACCTTTGAGTTTCCAACGACATTCGAGAAGAATGACTATGCAAGACTACAAGGAGTGTTTTTCCTGTTCCTTTGATCTTTCAATAAGATAAAACGATAAGGAATGGTCTGTTTTTTCTATGGTTGTTAGCATATCGATATGCAACGCCAGGAATATGATTCAAGTGATGGGACGAGGGACAGCAGTGCTCATGAGAGTCATCCAAATAGTGTTTACGGAACAAGCAAAATGAGATGCCTAGCACGTCTTTCCACAGGATTTAGGACGATTTAGATTTTCTCAAAATAAAGTTGTAAGTCATGTCCGCCACTCCAACCTGTGAATCTCGACATTCATGTGTACGTATTTGCAAGTCTTAGCCCGAAGACAAATATCTCAGTTGATTTATGAAGTCTTCGCCACATTTCCGATTTCCGTCCACTAACAGGAGACACAGTTCCAATCACCACACAATATTGTGTGCGTCAGAACAGTCGAAATCGAGGCAAAATTCCTTTTCATTTAAAAGAGGGAATTTACTGAATCAGGTTATCTGTTATCTTCTTTAAATGAATGAGTGCCCTATATGATGAAAAATCCAGCTCTGAAATATAAGTTGTCATTTTTGTGATGCAAAATGGATCGTGTGACTAATTGACCGATCACTGTCAGTCAGGTCAAAGGTCTGTTGTGTTTTCAGGTTTGGTCAATAAGAAGTCGAATAAAGCAGCTGCTGCGCAATAACCAATGTCGTCTCTTGGCATGGGAAATAGTCGATCGGTACCACAGATGAAATTTTAACATATGGTCAAATAAAAATGAATAAACTCGCTGGATACTTCGATTTGCAACCTTCGCCATGACAACACAGATTCCAGTCGAAGCGGTTTGTGAAATTCATATACATGTGTATCAAATATCCCGTGACATGTACGATCACCTTTACTGGCCTTTAAAATGTGGAACAATTCATGCCGGTTTCTATAAAACCTTTAATCTCCAATAGACGTGCTCTGATTCTCTTCTACCTAGAAGAACTGAATGGTGGTACAATAAACATCGCAAAGTCAAAAGTTAGGAGAACCGCAGAGCGAAAACTTTCGAATGACTGAGAATAACTGACAGTTTTTCCCAACTGTCAGGTTTTGGAATTTGTAAACCCCATCCGGTTACCTAAGTCAACAGTCCACTGCCTAAGATATCCATATCTATTCTTCACGCCTCTGAGAACAGCTTTCACCACGTGAATTGTCCTACGGACACTTCCTACACACGGTGATCCATTCAACTTCAGTGGTTCTTCTAACGACTGTGTCGAACGAGCTCCCAGCGGATTCATCAGGCGGCATTAAATCTCGGCTCACAGACAAGAATTCATCGAGAAATTTTAAAACTAATTACTTCTCATTGGTAATAATAATGAGTACATACTCACAACGCCATACCTAACACGTGAGCCCTGGAAGAACGAACTCAGCAGTTGCTTTAGTCCGGAAGTTTCTCGACAGATGTATGGGACATCAAAATCCCATAATTTAGCGGTCTTAGTCCTTCCTGGATTCCGTGGGCTACAGATCTTTTGTCACCAGGTGATCGGCCTATAAAATATATCCAATTGTTAGTAACGATAATACCCATATTGTTTATCTGTTTAATTTCGTTTTTTCGGGTGTCACTTCATACGGGTGGTAAATCGTTAAATCCAAGAGTAAAAAAACGAGCATTTGGCCAAATATTTGAGTTTATTGATGGTTTAAATAAGATCAATTGGTGATTGAGCTTCACTACCAAGATTTGTTCGCGGTTTTCACTCTGCTGAACAGGAGGCAGCCATACTTGGTACCAGAATGTCATGTAGCCCTTATATTTAATAATAAATAACGCCGTCTAAGTGACATGTCGATTAATGCCAGTCACGTGCTAAGAAACTGTAGTGAGGAGTGCAGAAGAAAGCATCCATGAATATCAACAAGAAGATCGGAAGGCACATACAAATTACAAAGAATGATAGAGTGCCGCGACTATTTTTTAGATCAAACACAGATTCTGAACTCAAGAGCATATTCAAAACCTTGGCAGGAATAGTGAAATTGACATTGGCGATGAATGCCATACCGAAGTGAAAGGACAAAATTCCACACTGAAGAGCGCATGAGTTGATAAAAGATAGTGTGAGAACAAATTTGTGATCACAGTAAATTCAGTGTTCGTGAAAATTAGCCGTTCAGCTAAAAATATGTACAAAGGAACTACAAAGAGACGCAAATTTTAGTGAACTAAGCCACTGCCTCACCACGGTAAAGAACCGCATATACATTGTCTAGAAAACAAAAACGTAGAGATTATTACGTCAGCAACAAACCAGCTTGAGCTGGGTGGAGTTTAGGTCAGAAGGAGTATATGCAAAAGTTCATACAGTTCACTCGCGTATGTAACAACACCTCAGTGCCTGGTATTGAGGGATTTAGGAATAAAATCGCACGCGAAGGCAAAATTAGCAAACTAAAAGAAGACAACCCGACAAAGAAAGGACATGGTGTGTGCATAAGTGCAACCGTTTCAGGCAGTCCATGTTTTCCGGTTTCAGGCCATAACAAATGGATTGAAGTTAGCAGCAATAAAAATAACTGCATTTCCGTGGGTATTTGACTACTATTTAAAAATGTAGCTACTCATATCATCAAATGAATTGGAAATGGGATACTGCGAGCCATTTTTTCGCTGCTGCCTGAAGACCAGATTCAGGTAAAACGCATTGCTGCATTTGGAATGTGTGGTTCAAATGGTAGTCGATGGCAAAAGTTAATGCTAAATGGGAGATTAGTGGCTCCACGAAATCGATGTAACAGTTAGGATTTGCAAAGGTAACCGAGATTGCTGGGTGTAGAATCCTGTTCCTAAGCCACAGGTTTAGTCGTGTAAGCAAATTGGCTTTGCAAATATACAGGATGACCAGAGCTCCATGATGGATTATAGATTGGTTGTTTTATGAATTTTTAAGTCACTCATTGAGTAACTTGATTTAATTAAGGAATATCTGCTAACAGGTGGTTGCCAGATCTTAGTTACTGGAATGAACCCAATAAAAGGTTGGTCTAACCTGCGACAAGATGGCTCTCACTACGGCGGACAGTGAATAAAAATCTGGGTTAAATTTCACTTTTAGCTTTATAAAACAGAATAAGAGGTATACAAATGAATTGCCGACGGAAAACTATCGATGTCAATCAATTTTTCAATGAAGGATATTAATATTCAAGTGGATGGAAGAGGTGTCAAAGAAAAGCTGATGAACTATGAATGTAGCCCACAGTGTACGGATTAAAATCCCATAGGAAACAAGTTTAAACTTAGTTATATTGACTAAGCGAGCACAAAACAAACTGATCCCAACGATCGATGCGGTCACGTCATTCCACTGTGCTAACGTTAAGTTCCTGCTTTTCTCTCAACTTTCATCTTCCTTATCGCAAGACAGTTAGAAGCATTTTGCCTGTCTCGTGCAGTCACCTTTGAATACAGGAGCTTAATGTTTTCCTCAAAAAAGTCACTAAAGATCATGAACTCTTTGGAGTGCAAGGCATTTTCACTTCTTGTGTCTGCAGTGATTTTACAAAGCTACTTATCATATAATATCAACGCTGAACTCACCATTTAAGAAACCCGTGGAACGATTGCACAAATTGGTCATCACCATTTGGAATCATTGACAGTCCGTATCCACTGCTCATATACCGGGACACGTGCAAGGGACGAATGGTCCCGATTGGAAAGACAGTCCCTAAGCTGTCGACTTCATCTCACCGGACTTCTCGAATTTCGCCACATGTTTATATTTTACTGATCCTTCACTTATTTGTGCGGCAACGTGCTGCTGGTGCAGATAACTTCACTTCGAATAACAGATGAGTTTTCTGTAGGTAGCCAAAATAAGAAAGCATTTGAACATCACTTACATAATTTGATTAGTTGATGAATGTTAACAGTAACAAATATTTTCGTCGCTTTTGATGTTTGCTTACCTAACTTCAGTTATATTGGGCTTGACTAGGGTTTCCACTCTTTCCAAATTTGCCCAATGCCACGAAATATGCGGCGAATCAATCACTTAATACCAGCCTCTTGGATTGCCAGGGGCAGAATTATTTTTGACATATTGGCAGAACACCGAGGAAGATTTCGTTATTCCGGCCGAGGAAGCACCGAGTACGAGGACTTTTGGCCTCTGAAAGGCAATTTGTTACAGTACACATTATAAGCACGTATTTACGGGTGGGTACTGAATCACCAAGCCTCCGATTAGTTTTTGCGTGTCAGAAAATTCTCCATGCGAATTCTTCCGTTGTTATTTTGGTTATGATCATGGGTAATGAATGACAAGATGGATCATGGTGAGACAGGTTTGATCGTTATTTTGACCGCCATCGGCATCAGTCAGATTAAACCAAATATTGGTCAGACGCGTGCTCCTAATAATTTCTTAGTGCACCTTCAGTAATACTGTCTCGTGAATCCCACGTTTCGGAGCATATTAAGTCACAACATGCGCGGCAATGGAATGGACAAACTGTAGTCTTGTTAGGTAGAATATTGTTCAAACAGGCGGAATCATCTACCTCATATTAGGTCTGACGTTGCCACTCATACCTGAAATTTTCATCCGACAAACTAGTGAATTCATTGTTCTCCAAATTCGATCCCTTGCTTAAAGCGCATTTACAAATAGGCTATAAAAGAATTGAAAATTTGGGTTGTACCAAGAATCTCCCTGTTGTTATAGTTCGCAAAATGATTGACTGTCTCTTCTTTGAATGACAAACTGCATGCGACTCGACACTTGCAGCAAATTGAAATTGATCTAATGAGAACGCCTACAATAAAGTTTTAATTTCAATTGAACCATTTTGTTCGTGAAACTAATCTACTTCGTTGCTGAAACCATTTACTCAATAACAAAGCACACTCGGGAATACAAAGCTTCTGTGGCCATCCACGGGTAAATGATTTAATAGTTTTTGACGATTTGAAAGATCCCAGAATCTTTCTAATTCGAATAACTTTACGAAACATGTACGAATGTTACTTCTAGTGTCCATTCAAACATACTGAGCAAAACGTGCAAAATAAGGGCTAAGCTACAACATGCTGATTAAGTTGCTCAATCTGATATTCAAGAGCCTCACTGCCCTCGTGGTTGTTAATATTAGTTCTGACAAATTAAGGGCGACTTGTGTTCTGCAGAAACCCATTAGTCATTCAAACACCAATAGCAGTGACTCAGGATGAATAATTCGGTTCAATAATCGACCGCCTAGTGACATACTGAAAATGTCCACGAAAAATCCCCTTACTCAGTATGTCTGCAACATAAAACTAAAATAAATGAGTTTATGATGAATAGATCTGAAGTAAACGAGTTCCGGATTGTGTCGGGCGATCAACGAACTGAAAGCATTCTTTTGAATACGACGATCATACTCAGTAATTTGTATTTATATTCAGTGCAGTGTGCACTGGGAGGCCGAAATTATTTGAACATGTCTGCGATCATTGTTTTTAATTATTCGATTGAATTGAATAAAAGATGTCTCACTAGAATCTGATTTAAATCGTTAAAAACGTGAACGGATGGCAAGTCCATTTAATAATCCCATGGAGATTGGTGGGAGCATTTTCGTCGGTCAGGCAAGACTAACCTTCCATTCACGCTCCTAACGATTCAAATGAGATTCTAGTGAGAAACGTAGAAATGAGCGTATCATTATAGGGATGGGTGGACAGAAGACTACCTAGTAATCATACCTGAAGAGCGGCAATAGCCGCGAAACCGGTCGTGTGCCCCCGGGGAGATTTTCTGCATCCATCTGTATGCGAAATATTCTGCTGAGATGAATGACATAATGAATCGTCATAGCTCGCCAAGCATCGATAAAGCAACGTTAACCACCAAAGTAGTCCGGTAAATTTCCAACGAGTAAATTCACATGGTTAGCAAATAATTTCACACGTTTGTAAAGCAATTGCTAAACTTGGAGAGTGTAGTGAATTATTGCCTTCACGTGGACTTGCATTATCATGCGGTATTGCATCTGAGCAAACCTTCCAATGTCAACCTGGAATGCCTAGCTTTTTGATTTTGAATTCAAAAGAGTACATTCCAGGTTCGAGACCTGGTTGGGGCTAAACTGGTTCTTCCCTTCCAACGAGGTAAATGCGCACTGTTCCCCTGTACTTTCACACACCAGCTATGTAGTAATGCTGTTAGAAAATCATGTTATTAGGCTTTGATTTAGTCCTCCTCGGAAAATTAAACTGCGTCAGCAGAGATGTCCACCTACTGACATTCCTTCCGACTATCATGTTATCCTGTCATACTATTTTATGTAGTATATGTTCATATATGCGAATGACAATTTCTTGATAAGCAGTACTACGCCATATTGTCAAAATGGCCGGAAAATAAGAATTTGAAAACAATTAAAGCCGTAATTCGTATTAAAGTGGTTAACAATGTTTTACAGATGGATGTTTTCATCGAAGGCCCAGCCATCACATAATATTAAAGCTTTCAATATGAACTGCTTCACTGATCTTGTTCCCTAAACTGTAGAACAGCCACAATTTCCCATATATGTTTACCGGTCACTAAAAATTATTTGTTGCACTGGGTAATTTCGGTACGCTTCTATTCCTGTGCTGTTTCTCAATTATTTCATTCGATGTGTTTGTTCAGCTTTATCACTCCATTTGGATAACGTATACGTTAATTTTGGCTCAGAATAACGCGCATCTCCCAGTTTGAGGTTGTGAAACACTTTTTTCTCTCCAAACTCAAAAAATGTCTATCTTCACCAGTCAACCACACTCAGTCTCGCGCGAAACTCAAAATAGCATAACATTAACATGTTGATGCATCAGGGTCATCCCTTGTTGACCTCCCCCGAGGATATCGGGTATGAGTCTTCCAGACTGATGCATACGGTGACACTTAATTGAGCAAACAATTTGATTACGATGATGATCAATACCTAAATAGATTAAGAACAGTTTGGGATACTTTTGTGAGAAATAATGGCATCTATTTTGTCTAATAATGAAATAGTTTATTAGGCGCATTCTGATAACAGAAGGCAAAAACATTGTCACTAATGCTAAACACGTTGTTCACCCAATAAAAAAATCACTTCTTGTTATATTGCTCCATGGCGGCAACCTAATTATAGCTTCATCGAAGGTTAGCAAACACAATTTGGTAGACAGAACGTAGCAGCAAACTGTTTTTGTTAGTAATAACGACGTACAAAACATATTCGCACAGGCAAAGCCGAAATATGAATATGAACATTTAAATAGAACATATAAATCTTAAAACTTTCGTTACATGGTCCTAATTTAAAGGCAAACAGGGTTTCTTTTTGTTATCGATGAGCTCAGTTTAATTCTCTGTGATTACCTCTTCGAATATCTTGTAGAAACTTGGCTCCATTATGGCCTGCATTTTCTGACCCAACAATTCGGACATTATTGTTTTAAAACCCGACTGGCTTTCATGCTCAACTGGGATCAGCTTTGGTTGCAGTTCAACAATCTTTCCATCCATTAGGAAAAGACATTCATGCTGACTTACAGGTATATGTCAAGTTTACTCCTGCCCGAAAGTCCATTCCGGCACTGTTGAGTATCAGCGTCCGTTCCGGGTTCACTAAAATGTCGGACTTATCCCTCGCACATGGTCTTATGTTTATATTTATTTCATCTGTGTACGAAAACCGTGGCTAAACGCAGACGTTGCTTACTCATTGGTGTTGATCGACATCTTCCAAAAAAGGTGAGCGGATGTGATGTGGTAACACACATAGGCTTTTTCTAGTCTGGCAATTCCGAGGTAATCCGGTAATTCTTTGTATTCCCGAGTTTCGTGCTATATAATTACGATTACAAAAAACAGATTGTTTCTCCTTCGTGCTTGCACCAACTGACAACGTCAGATTAGGCCCAGAGATGACCAATGAGATCTCCGACATTTGCCTTTCCCTCGAACCCCATTCGCATCAAATAATCGCACCTCTTCCCTGCTGCTAAAGTTCTTAAGCAGACAAATCCGGCATTTTAAAAGATCTCGTTGCTATTCACTTGTGAAATGTAATTCCACTCTATTAGTGGTTGTAATTAAACTTACTATTGACACTCGCTAGCCAACTCCTGGGATGCAACTACAGCGGACCTATCAAACAAGGCTTTTGACTGCGATGTGAAAACATAACAGACGTGAAATAATCTTCGGATGCCGACAGTATTGGACGCTGTTGCCTCCCCTATCCATCATTTTTGTGAATGTTTGGATTTACCGAATAAGTCTGTGCGCTGAACCGTGTTGTCCAACTCTCTTGCACTCGATTGGCTCCCACGGTCTCTTTTACTTCACAAACTGGAAATATTTTGTCGTCTCAGGCACTTATTAACATGGATTTCTAATTACTCTACCAATCGAACCCAGTGCACTCAAACGAGCTCTGAAACGCCAAAACTGTTAGTTAACAACACCTGCGTACTTCAGCGTTATTCTTTCACACCAACAGTTTTCTGAGTACATCAGTTACTTGTCATCTGGTTTCTCTTGTCACTGTTCAGCTGATTTTGACCTCTGTGAACTACTTCATCCAAACGAAGTCTTCCCTACTTTTCCCAACAAACTGTCTTCTATTTGCAACTTTTCTGTACCAGCCTGGTTGAATTTCAACATATCCACTAACGTTCTCCTTATCGTTCAGCACATCCATCCGAAACGCCCGTCGGCGACTCAGAAACATTCAACGTGGTTGATTCTGTGAAATATTTGAGAGTTGGTATTGATAAATAACCGGACTGGACTTTTATATTTCTATTTGTGTAAGAAATCTTCGAGAGTTGTCATTTCAGGTCAGAAGGCTTCGGCTCCATAATCTGAAACAATGCACCATCAGCCCTTCTGTTGACGAAAGTGTTCTGCTAATCCACCTTTACTATTCTCTTGTCATTTTTGCAGGTGTATTTAGGAAAGACTCCAAAATTCTTCGTCGGGGACTTTACCAAGTCTTTCATATTACTAAACAAATTGTTTATCAAACTGCATGACGAGCACATATTCACACGTGAAACGCATGTTCACAGAATACTTTTAGATTTTACTCATCCACTGCACTATGATATTCTAGAGCACCGTTCCCATATATCCACGCGATCCGCTTTTCGCTTTATACCATTTGGGGTCAATAGCCATAGAAAATCCACATATCCCTAATTGGCACGCATCCTGACAATCCGGGACTACGTTTTACCCGACGTCCTGAGGAAACTATTTTTATTGCTCAATTCATCCATTTGACGAGTTAGTTTTCTTCTTTTACAAATTGACAAGTGTCAGGTTTGAAATGCAGCATCTGTTTACTCCAAAATCCTTGAAATATGGCAAATATGATGCAATATACCTTATTTTGCATCGCCCAACCAAACAAAGGAAACATTGTTACCGGAGGAAGATGTAAAACTAGCAACTTTCTGCACATTTCCGGCGCCATAACCTGCTTATCTAATAACATTTTCTAGCCTGATTTAATATGCACATTAGTGAATAACTAGACTGAGTACGGAAAGTCATGCGCAAAACTGCCCCAGCGTTTGAGTTGCCGAGCGAACTATCACCTCGTGGCATAAAATAAATCAGTTATATTGGGTAACCCGGATCCTGAGCTTATAATCAATAATCTAACCAATGTTGGTCCCGTTGATAGTATCACTCTAGTGAAATTATATTTCCGGCTGTTCCACTGACTACTGCGGATTGGGTTCGGTTGTTTACCAGCGCAACTGCTTCCCAGTTCCAAATATTCACACGGCCTACTTAATAAAAGTTACATTATAATAGCGGAGGAATTTATTAAAGCTCCGTGTCTGTATACATTCTGACTTATCAACTGAATCTTTCAGTTGAATAATGTACTTATTTTAGGATAGACGTTGATCAGTTGTGGATCACTTTCAACATCAATTAAAGTAGCCGTAGTGATTTGATGTTATTTTTATTTGAACCACGGTATCACTGATGTATGTTTCTAAGGCTAATCCGAAAAATCTAATTCATAGACTAATGGCGGTTAACTTCACTTATAGTAAATTCACATAATTTCTCGATATCAGATTAATCGGGACAATTTGGAATCGACTGAATTTTTATTTTGTCAAAAGGTGGTCCAGGAATTTGCAAGTCACGTGATCGTAATCATACTTTCGCCAAATCTGTGGCGGCAAGGTAGTCCTTATGACATATTCACATTCTGTGTGCAACAGAAGTGATCCATAGTGTCAGTGAATACCTTGTTTTGAGTTTATTGACGTAATTTCGCAAGGAGCTCCAATTAGATGTGCCTCCTCCCCTCTTTACAATTTTGAGTCTTCCAAACTTTCCTAGTATTCATCCGGATGCTCAGACTTCGGTAATAACCATTATCCAGACTTCATCCGCAGCTGTCCACAACGAATGGTCTCTTTCCGTGAAATGCACCTGGGTACTTAGGAACGTTCAATGCAGAGCAAAAACGTGTGGTTTCAGTGCATTGTTTCCGCACCGGGTATTGCATTGTAAAATAATTTGCTGCTCCTAGGAATTACCAGTGATTCTTTTGCAGAATTCTGGAATCTATCTTTAGCTTGGCAAGTTTGATTTTAAATAAGTAGTAACGGTTTTCCGAAATTACAAAGGCTGCGTCTCGAATGCACTAATCATTCGCAATATTACCCATTCAGTGATGCTGTTTGCAAAAAGTGAACAAGATGTGCACCGCGAATCATGAACGTAGGCACACGAACACTGCTCTTGACGATACTGCTTTATCCTCTACTTATCTTAAATTACCTTTTGTTCATCGATTCAGGTGGTCCTTTGATTTCGTTCTCCATGACTCAAGGCTGTTTTAGCCGGCTCTGTGTTGGTTACAAATACTCACCCACTAGCAATCCTTGACGGTTATCATCTGTGATTCCAAATTCTACCCACCATCTCTTGCTCTGCACCGATTCTGTTTTAAAACATCGGTCGATAATGTCATTCATTCACTAACCGAACTGCAGTCTTACTAACGATTGTTCAGTTAGGCATCGGAATTACTGTAAGTGACTTAATTTCACCATTATCCTTTCCACCTCTTCATCAGTGTCTTCATCAAATCTGTGTAATTTCCTATTTTAAAGGCATAATTTAATCACACTGTTACTGACAGGGCCATTCTGATGCATCATTCATTTCCACGGCATATGAAACGTTTTCCTCAGGGATTCTTGGACTTCACTGTCGGGATTCCATCGTAAGACCCTACTTTCGATGCACATAGTTAGGCAAACCTTCTACTGACCTGGGGCTCCGAGGCACTCAGGTACCACGCTTGAAACTGGGTAAAACTTACCTCTTTTCTAATAAGCTTGGTTCAAGAATACCGTGGAGTTAGCGCATTACAGTATGTAAACAAATTGACAGTCACTCTTGAAATTGTGACCTTTCACCAAATCAGGTTTGATAGTCATTTGCGCGACATCCAGTCGCCTTTTGCAGTCAAAATAACCGACGGTTCGTTGGCTCTCATGTCTGCCATTTAAGATTGAAATCCTCATCCCGTCTGATACTCCTCGGTAGGATGTGTCTGAATTCAGTACTAACGAAGTCAAATAAGTAAAAGAATGATTGCAATATACTATTCAATGAATAAGCAGTTGAAAATAGCGCTAATGTTCACACATGTACTAGTACATTTGATTTGGCCAGTTACTTTGTCCACAGTGTTTAGCGTTGCAAATGAAAAGTGTTACAATAAGGAAATTAAAGCAGGTCCTGACTTGGAAAACAATGTCTAAAATATAGGTACAAATTCACTTCGGGCCTTCCGTGCACTAACAGGCGCCCCCAGGTTGCCTGATCAGCTTCGGAAAACGCTGTATGTCAAGGCAAAATATGCGTGGAACAGAAAAGTAAATTTGTTCACGTTAGGGATTTCAGTTACAGTCATGGACGATAATTTGCTGTCCCCCGCCTAATTACCTATTGAGATCCTACATGGTTATGCAGATTCCGATTCATTTAACCCGCGGGTATGGCGTTTCAGTTACATTTTTGGTGGTGCATATATTCCAGAAAACGGGGATTACATTTGAACATTTTGCACTGCATGTCCAATGAGACAGTGATTGCAGAAGAAAACCGAGTCGCCCCTACAATCTTCTAGCCATGAATACACTGAGTGAAACCAGCTTGGAACAGAGAAAGCTCAGCACAAAATGTTCCCAAGCATTTCCGCAAATCAGATAGGATTCATTTGGTTTTCTTTGCCTGATCGAAGAGGGCCTTTCAAAGTTGGTTAAACTTACCAGGAGAGGGTAAACAAAAAATAGGTGGTTTCGGTCAACGGCATGCACTTTGCGGGCCCAGGTTTCTGCAACAAAATTGTACTGTGAATTCAACCAACTAGGAGAAAGATAGTAAGTGAAAATTTTTGTCAAATTAATTTACCCGGTATGCAGGGATACGTCAAATTTGTTGTGCACAGGGGTACATAATGATGTATATGAAGTAAGTAAAGCCAGACAAAATCGTCACACTAGATTAACACCGCAAAGACGACAAAAATTGATCACTAGAAGGAAAACGGACTGCATTGCGAAAGATAACGCGGAAAGATAGTCCATCTGATCTTGGGCTTGGATCTGATAGAATTGTTTAATTAGATATTGGTGGTTGCGAGACACTGAATCACTCCAAAAATTTGCGATCAATATACATCCGTGAATGTAACCCGACCTGGTCAGACACGGAGCAAGTGCAAAAGGTGAAACCAGAGAGAGACCGCGTCAGCCCATTGGCTACCAACGCACAGTTGACACAGTGGAGTAATCAGAAGGCACGAGCGCGAATAGGCCAAAGAAGGCCGTATCATGAATTGGATCAACAAATCAGCATGAGCGATTCGGATTCGACAAAAAGCTCCATGAACTAAATCGCGCAAATTGAAACGAACAAGATAGACCAATCAAATGAAACGATGGCAACCCCAAAGTCGCATTAAAGCAATCAAGGCAACCAATAAGAACGCGATGATTTTATTCCACTAACAAATAACTCTGTTTTCCTTTTGACTTGGTTGTTCTCATTGGAAATAGTTGGGACGGAAGACATGCTAGAGAACGGAATCGCAAACCGAGCAAAGATGCTACTCGACAGATTACAACCCATCAACTAATTTTATTCGATCAAACCTGAACTACCGCTTCCGGTGTGTTCTTTAGAAAGTTTATAGTTAAATTTAGTGAAGTTCGTTACTTCTTGGCCAAAGTCAGAATCTCATACGATATTCTTGTCGAGGTTCTTTGATTGGCATAGCTTGCAAGTTCTTGGTCATCAACAATAAAAATTGTTTGAAGTTTCAAAATATCGGTCAGTTTGTAGTGTTCTGTACTTATTCTGTATGATTAATATGGGCAGAAATAAAGTATAATTTTTAACAAGACGTATCATCCAATGTGGTGAACTTACGATTCTTACAGTGAATAACTGCATAAAACCCCTTCAGCTAAGAAAAATTTCATTCTCTTGCTCGGGACAGGCAAAGCAGTTTTCTTGTACACAAAAGTCTCAACCTTATTACTCATTCATTTTAAGATAATTCTAGGCCTGATCTATTGCCTGTTTTCGTGAACCAAAAAGCAGCTTAAGTAAAATGAACACCAACTGTAATCAATCCGGTTTCATGCCTCAATTCGGGCATAGGGAAATACAAGCACCATTACAGTGGTTATCTAATATTTAGTAGCGAGATAAGCAAAACTATTGGACGGCGAGTTAGATACAAGCAATGCCGGTTGTGGTGCATTGAAAGTGTATTATGTTAGCATTCTAAAGGTTCCAGTATCAACAATTTGTAAGGAAGTATTGGCAGATATCGCAAACTTGTTTATGGGTTTCCATTATTGTGTTTGGACACCGTAATACAAGTATATATGCATAGCCAATCTTCGTTGTCTAAGGAGAGAAATCCGACCGTGAAAAATAAAATTCCACTGGAGTATGAAACTTTCATGCACACTCCTATGGGGCCTTGAAACTTGTCTTACGTTGGATTCATAAGCAACAAAGTTCTCACATCTTCAAAAGAAACATGGTTTACGACGGCGCCTGCAATTGTAGACTAAAATAATTAGTTTTTAATTGGGATATTTTGCGTCAATCTTAGTCTAGCAATCTTGGTTGATTACGAAGAGAGAAATGTTATTTATGGAAGGATCTTGATTTCCCTCAAAGCTGAGCATGGGTCGAGGTCACTCATCTGAGCTTTGCTAATCGCTTGCGTTGTTATAGTAACCGTAAAACGGTGACCAAATCATGGCAAAATTTGTTTGTACAAAAATGTGAAAGATAAAGAACAAATGAGAAAAATCCTTATTCAATTTGAATCGTTTAGGGGTTTTCAGCGCAATAAACTAAATGAGTTCACCATGCATATAGTATTATCCAGAGAAGATGCTTTTCGCGGTAGAAATCGAACATTTCCTCAAATGTCCAAAACGTTGCATATATTCATGCCACTAATTGCAAAGGAAGTTCTTTCTTTGATTCCGAAGCGCATTATTGCCGATATTTTTATGCATTATTGTGCGGATGAATTTGAATAACGTATAGAAGCTCTAGATGTTAGCAGATATGGAATGTGGACTAACCACGCAATAACGTAGGGGGTTCAATTATGCAATGTTAAATAATACTGAAAGCCTTAATGTGGTGACCTGTTAATTTTGTTTTGGGATGTATGGCATGTGATAACCTTCCAAATGCTAGAGAGATATTTTCCGAAAAAAGTTATCCAGCTTTATTATTTGCATCGAGGCTGTTCAGTCTTATACGAATAAGAGGGGAAAAGCCTTACAACGTGACAGAAAAAGGATGTACTTCGGAAGTGAAGAATGCTTGCATTGCAATTTGGGAGACATTGGCTTCATTTCAAGAAGTCTGACAATATAAAGAAATGACGGGATCTCTGAAAGAATCTCCATAATTTACCCTATCAGAATTTAGCAGACATTTTATCCTGAATAGTGGTTTTCTTTTAGTCTGCAGAGGCGATGGGTATTTCATAATGAATCATACCACTACCTGAATATTTGTCTTTTCCATCATGTCTTCTGTCAGGATATGGTCTAGCTCTCACGGAATAAGTGGAATAAAAATTCAAGCATTTGCTTTTTACGATTTCTGTCTATCGAAAAGGAAATTTCTCATATGATGCTCGTTGTGAGTCTCAACAAGACCGCTATATGCACATGAACTGCAATTCACAAAATTGTTCACTAATGTTTTCTGCCGGAATGAACCGTCGGAAGAAATTTCCTTCCTCCTAACTAAATAATTTCGTAATCCCATTTGCAAAGCAACTAGCTTGGAATGAAATGTGTAACTTCAGTCTTAGTGGCACTGGCTAGAGTAGACTGTAGATGACTTTGCTCAAATTATAACTCAGTTGTTTTCCTGAGGCTACTTATTGCAATCAGCATTTTCTGTTCATTGTTGTCTACAGATTTGTTCCTGCCCATCAATAAAACGCCTTCTTGTACTTGGACCCAAGTGATCTTGATCAATCTGATTTTACTTTGCAATAAGCTTACTATGAACGACTTATTTAAAAAGCAGCCATGGTTTAATGATGTAACCACAGAACAATTATATTATGACAGAACTCGGTGTAACTCATCTGAAGAGAATTATATGCAGAAATAAATACTTAGTGAGTGATAATCCGAGATCACTTCAGAGTCTGACCAAATACCACATAATTTCATAGAGAGCAATCCAGTTTACAATTTTTGTTGCCAAAGATCCAGCCATTAAAGCAACCCTTATTGCTCTCCATTTAAGTCGTTATTTAATCAAAAAATGTATATTTAGCACATTTTTGATCATCTGCTATGTTCTTGCGTAATTTCACACAAGTTTAACTTTGCAAAGGAAAACTGCATCTCCGTGATTAAAATTAGTCAAGCGAGTGAAACAGTGTGGAATTTTCTAAAATCCCCACTAAATTATTTATAATTGAATCATCGTGGTAGGGAACATGCATTGACTGACCCCTCAAAGGAAAGACCGATAGCTGAACTCTTTGTAGGATTGGAATACAAAGAATTCCCTACTAAAATTCCTAGACAATAAGCTGAAAACTGTGATGGCAAAAGCTTTGAGCCATGCGATAATAAATCAGTAAAAATTTTTGTTATATTCTTCCAAGTCAACTTTACTAATTTGCAAGTACTTTGATATACTTCTCGTTGGACAGACCGCAAATATATCAAGAACTAACTGAACAAAGATTGAACTGTGAACGGAAAAGAGATCAACCCTCATTCTTATAAATAATTATTGTTGTGTAACACACGATAGATAATACAAGCATGGACAAATCGAAAAACAAATCGGCCAGCTGCAGCTGTCCATGCAAATGAACCAGACAACTGGATTGAGAAGTGAAATCTGAGAATCCGATTTTCAGGTTTTCGACATTGTCTCTCTAAGTGCAGATGGAGTTGCCAAGCTAAACACTTATTTCTTGGAATGCATGATGACAGTACCATTCCACTAGACTGTCAACCAGTGTTTCATTGACATTATAACGGACAAGGCAACTGAAAGGTCTAAGAAGACGTTGATTTCATTCCATCGAGAGTCGGGAATGGTACAAACGTAGTCAGTTTGACAAGTCAGTCTCGGTAGCATAAATAAGAACTACTAATTTCTAACGACGCATGCACATTTAGAAAAAGGACAATAGAAAATGATAAGGCAGGGGTAATAAACAAGACACAGTAGGTCTGAACAGTTTTGGCTAGATTAGGCCCAGATGACATAGAACACGTAGAGCCAAAATACATGAGAAGACCCGGTATTGATGAACGCAGTACTCGGAATGAGAAAAGACCGCGATTGGTCAAATGTGGCACAGCTCATTAGGTACTCAGTCATTTATCGAGGTCTGCTTATTCCCCTATCAAACCCTTCAGTCAGTTTCACTGAAGATGGTTTTTGTACTGTCGTCAGTTCGCAGATCCCATAGCTATCAATCCTCTGCAATCTTGTTCCGTTCTGCATTATGGAGGAGCAAAAATAGTTTCGCCAATTATCAAAAGACAGCATTCATCAACCATAACAAAAGTTCGTCTTGTCACCTCTATTTCCACATTTTGTAGCAGTGACTGTGTCATACTCGATCCTTTCTTAAACCGTACGGTGACCCTATTCAATCAAAGCCACTTCATTCGCTATTCTCAAACAAATATTCCTAATGCGATATCATATTCAGAGCATGAAGTTCACAAACCAGTGGACAGTTTAGGAAGGTCTGTTAGTCACATGCTTCTTCGTTATTTTTTTTGAATTCACCCATCCTATTTTCAACTGAAGCTGGTGACCTCGCCAGTAATTCATATATGTATGAATATATATATATATATATTTGTATATACTCGCGATTAAATATGGTCACATCCCATGCCGTATCGGACGATGATAGTTTAGGACAATCAAATCTCGCAGTTTCTCCAACCGAGGTATATTTTATTTACTCCTCTTGGCGTTATGAATGAATAATGAACATTGTTCATTCCGATGTTTCTAACGATTCTTGAACCCCATGAAACGTTCTCTTGTAATCGGGATCGAGTCCACCATGAAACATCAAACATCCACCAAATTTACCAATTAGGATGTCAGTGGTCAGTCCTCTTGAGTGTAGAGCTCCATCAGCTCGGTTTTCTACGTACATTGCCGAATTCACACAGGATAGATGAATCAGTCAGTTGTGAAAAATTCCACCCGTGACAAGCAGAATTGTAATCAATCATGAGGCACAGACAGCTTCTAACACACACCATTTGCTCTTCAAATGCCCTAGAACTGAACCAGTGGGAGGAGACAATACGAATGCAGATAAGGTCAAATGTGTCTTCTGATATTACAGATCGAGGAATAAAAGATTTTGATCTGGATGTCATAAGATCAAATGTATGACCGAGTTCAAGTACCGCATGCCCATGCTGGGGAGAAGTGAAGCAGCCTGATAAAAATTTGCTATAGTGAAACTTTCTAAATTCATTATTACGAATCACCAGTTTTGTGTGGGCGAGATACGGGTCAAAGTCAGTTGTTTAAATGTTATATCACCATGTTCGATTTAGTGAGGCTGAACAGAATAAACTATGCTACATTCTTCGTTCTGAATTGTGCCAAGTTGGTTGTCTTCCCAGTGTGCGATACTGAAACCGCCAAATCATCCAAATATTTCACCTAGGACTCCCTGGTTCGATAAACTCAATTCGCACAAGTATTCTCCCGGAAGCACACGAATGGCTTTGTGGTTAATGCCGCTGTTCCCGTATGCCTGTCCAGTATAATTCTGTCCAATCATCCCTAACTAGTGCGTTGAGCTCATTTCGTAGTTTCATACTAGGATATCATTTGTATGGTTAGGAGCGTGAATTGGTAGTAAGTACACTTAAGAATCACATAGTGATTGGTCGGAGGAGTTTCACCGTTTAGGCAAGGCTGACCTTCCGAACTGGGAAGCAACGTCCAAAAGTATTGGCTTTTCTTCTCACTATTCTGTTTCGTATATGGATGCAAACATAGTACGGAGAAAAAAACAATACTTTCGGGCGTTTTTTCCCCGTTAGCCTTGTCTAATCGGCGAAACTCCTCCAACCAATCACTATATGATTCTTAAGTGGACTTATCATCCATTAATACTCCTAACCATGCAAATGATATTCCAGTGAAAAATTAAGAAAGAAGCGCAGCGCACTATTATAAGGATGGTTGGACAGAAGAAGACCGGGCATGCATACGCGAAGAGCAAAAATGACCGCGAAACCGGTCATGTTCATTCATATGCCAAATCATGTCAGTCACAACGATTCGGAAAGTGTGAAACACGACTAAGGTCACTGAATGCTTTGGTTTAATGTGACCGTGCCATTGTGAACCAGCATTCGACTGACCAGGGAGGGTGAGAATGCGTTTGATTTAGAGCCACTGAAAGTTCAGGTAAATAGCCTTGCACAAAAGCTCAGTAGAATTTGCCAATGAACAAGCCAGTAAGGATGAGCTGGTAAACTGAATACAACATAGACTGATTTAGCGAATAATGAATTGAAATACAAGGGAATGAAAGTAAAGGCACCAGCAAGTCAAAATGACGACTGCGCCTACTGCGCACTTTGAATGTGCCCTGCTCTTACAAACGCATTGTTATTGGTTTTAAACTAATGTATGAATTATCGGTTTAAGTTCGTGCAAATCACCCAATAAGGCAACCTTAACTGACTCAGTGCAAATCGGATTTAGTATCATTTTTCCGAATTCTGGTAGCACAGTTATCCAATATGATTTACTATATATGTACATATATATATATACCTATACAAAAATGTATATATACGTAGTATGAACAGAGATAACCAATGTTCATGCTGATCGATGACATTCACAGTCACGGTCATGTGCGAAAGTAATTCTACTTTCGTAATCCAGGTAGAGAAATAGATTCTCCAATAGAATCATCTTTGAAATATTCTGAGGCTGAATCGATGTTAAGTCCCCCAGAAAAACAGAGGCTTGTTCATCAGAGGTTTTTCCGTGTTCAGGCAAGGCTAACCTTAAGAGAAAGGGATAAAACATCCGAATGCAGCTTTTCTCAGCTGCATATTTCGCGTTGCATAGATGAACTAAATTTACGCGGAGTATAAGGCATATTTCGCGCGCCCGGCACTCACCTGTCCAGCCATCCCATACTTGCGCACTTCTCTGTGAGCTCTTCACAAGATTCTCGTTTGCATCACTGGCAGCGTGGTCCGATAATAGATCCAGTGAGAATCATACGGTGATTGGGGGGGAATTCAATTCATCCATCCCTGCGTACAACATACTACTGATAACTTTATGACAACTCAACATTTGTGTACATGGTATTGATCAGAATTGAGTGGAGCACATAAATGTTTTGTCTTTTGCGTTTTTGTTCAAAACCATTTGAACTGTTTGTGTACTCCGTGACTCAACGGTGATTATCCTAAAATCGTGCTAACCATCCAGTACGCAAACGTTAAATACTAGTTAAGGCAGCTTTTGCGGTAGTACAAGACCAGCTCTGGGGCAAATATAGCTGACCGTAAGACAAAACCCGATAAATGAAAGCCACTACAATGAAGTACGTCCATGCAATAATTAGGCTAACAGTGCTGGTGATGAAATATCCACAGACAAAATCCTAAATGTACCGATGTGGAATGTAAAAGACCATATTGAATACGCCCAAAGAGACCGACCGAAAATGGTGCCATCTGTATCATTATTAGAACTCCAATGCATGCTCCTGTGAAGCGGGGCATTAGCAGTCTTCTTGTGGTGGGAGTCAAAGTGCACTTTGAAACAAAGTAAATCCCTTTCTTGTTTCCTTCCGCATTGTTACTGTCAACCTTCATTCCGATCCATTGAAGCAGTTGTTCGACAGAACCATATTTAGGGTGCAATTATTTTGGCTGAAACCACAATATGCTGTAACAGGTGCGGATGACATTTCACACTACGTGTTGCGTGAAATTCTCAATCATAGTAGATTACATTCTTAGCCTCTATTCCGGGCCTAGGTATGAGCATGCACAAGGAAGTATAAATAATTTTGATGTACTAATGAATTCTGGTTTTCGTTACGCCCTAAGGGGACATCGATATTATTCTATTCTCATTCGCGTCTTCCGTGACAGAATGTAATGACAACAATTGAACAACCAAAAAACAAAACAGCTATCTGCAATTAGATCTACTTATAACCAATCAGGTGCGACTGAAAACAGGCACAATCGGCCGCAGATGCACAAACACACGCGATGAAGCATAAGAAAATTCATTCGGATTTCACGGTTAAATTTGCAAGTGTAAACTGTTTGCCTGATAAATGTATACTGGATAACTTCTGAACTCAATGCTTGTCCGTTCAAATATCTATCTAATTTATGGTTATTATGAGCTCATAACTGGTAGAGGAAACATATATTCCCCAACTGATTGTTCATTGGGTCGGTTGTATATATATTTATATAGCTAAAACGGTTTTGACGACTTCATTCTAGATCAACTATGCAAATCGTTACTCGATTTGTGGTGATTATTTGCAGAGTCAGCTGCAACACTGTGTGTATGTTTGTATCAGTGCATTCATCTGTATACGCCCACACTTTTGGCGCAAACTATCCATACTTTACTTTGTTCCTCTGTTAAAACCAATGAATTACGCCCAAATGGAATAAGGAATCGGACAAGTGAGGACCCATCTATATTACCTTTCATCTTTTGTCTTTTGCTTACCCTTTTAATGAAATAACGATATACACCTTTCACAGGAAGGTAGCCGCAGCCAACATAGGGCTGATTAGTGAGGAAGTTGACTGCCGGTACGAGAATTCGAACCCGCTACCTTTATGTCCAAACGCGACCACCTTATCCGCTTGGCTGCCGTCGGCCAGGTTATTACCCGATATATCTAGCCTAAGGCGAATCGTGGTCTGTCGGTCCAACTAGAATTCTAATGTGATTGAAACTGAACGATTGGGCGAATATGCAAATAGTCCAAAAGAACAAACCGAGAACAACAACAAGTTCATTTTTAATAATTTATAATCACGGCGTCAAATCACATGACGAATGAATAATGGTAACTGGGATAATGAAAATGCGTGGGTTGTGGAATGCAGCAAATGCGACGAAAGTGGAAAAAATAAGGAGTACACATGTGATCCCGATCTAACTCTGAACCGGAAAAATTCGCATTATTGGCTTAATTGTTCTGTCTAGAATAAACGGCGAGTGGGATGGGAGTTGGTGCTTGAACGAACTTTGCCTGGGTACATAACGGAAGGTCGTTCAACTGAACTTTCATGCATTCTGGAACTGAGAAGACCCGATACTAAAACGCCCTTGGGAATCTACTTGAAACCGCAAATTCACTGAGTGGTTTGATTGAACAAGGCGGAGCAAATAGCGTTGGTGATCACCGCGATTGATCCACTGTTCACCCAGACCAGATGGAGTTCACATATCCGTTCGGACAAACGCTGAGTCGTGCGGAATATTTCTGCAGTTCCACGGAAACATGCGAGCGAGTGTAAATGACAAAACCCAGGAATGTCTGGAAATTGTTGCACTAACATTGAGCACAAGGCATGTTTTGATGTGGAACGAACTTGGAGCTTTGCAGCATAATGTCTGCTGTGAGATCCTCTTCAAATGACATAGTTATGTAAATAAATTTCGTGCGGACGGCAATCTCTAGACTCCGTTCTTCGTCACAATTCACCTTGTCGACGAAACCTTCGACGTAACTGTTTGTTAAGATAGTGATTCCCAAAAATTATAATTCTCCTGTCCTAAGGTCTTCTGCACAAACTTTCCAAAAATCCACTAATCAAATAGCAAATTAGGTCTTGTTTCGTTCTGATTGTCACAAAATTGCTCGCCGCAAACTGATCGCAGCCATCCATCCGACAATTCAGCAACACATTTAAGAAGACTGCTTTTACGTTAACTCCATTTTCGAAAGGAATTCCGACATCTAGGCTAGATTGTGTTGAGCTTCCTTCCTATCGAAATTTTCTATCAATGTTTTCATCTGTGACGTATAGAATTTCATCAACGTGGCGTCGATAAAGCACCGGTTTTGTGCCAACCAACTCTAGGTAACTGTTTCGCAAGTCTTGCAACCGCAAACGAATGATGATTCAAGAGATGACCCCTATGCCGTTTAACCATTTCGGGAAAAATATTCTCGTTGAATTTGAACTGTACATTTTACATGCTCACAAGACGAAATTGATTCAGTTCACCATGTGGGAGATATGAATTAATTTTGAGTGTTTTCGATGTAATCACTTATTTGCATGTAATGCAGTAACCTCAAGCAAAATGAATCTAACGTATTTCGAATTTCACTTCTTCACATTGCACTTTATTTGGTAAGTGGCATATAAGCTGTGTTTCCAAGTCACAATTCAAAGTGATTTTCTTTCACCGTAACTTTCATCTACTTACATCAGCGACGTATCAATCAGCAAACCCTGTCATCTGATTAGGTGTGCTCATGATATTGCCCTCTTTCAAGCTGTTTCAAACAACGCTGATTTTCAGCATTTGTCCCAACAACCTATCTTCTGTGCACAATTAATCTACACGAGCTGATTTAAATCACGCAAATGTAAGTGTTTCTAAGGTCTGTTCTCTTACACTCCCGGTCAGCCTACTCAGCCGAAACGTCTTCCATCAACTCAGTAACAAGTATCAGAGCTGATTCTTTGAAATATCGAGGAGCTACAATTGATAAAATCTGAATTATATTTCCCACATTTCTACCTGAGTAAAAATCTGCGGCCATTGTCATTTCAGCGCAGGATGATTCGAAACTGCAAGATGAAACAAAGCATCACCTTCCTATTTGCATACCAAAGTTTCCAATCCTTTTTACTGTTCTCCAATGATTTCTCCAGGTTTGCTTAGAAAAGATTATGAACTTCTCATCCGAGGGCGGTCAGTTATTAGTCGTGAGTCCTTCATACCACAAATTGCGGTGTCCTTAAATCTATGTGATCAGCACTTATAAGCATGTGGGGAATGTGATCATAAAATTCTTCCAGATCTCACGCATCCTATGCGCAACGATCTTTTAGGATCCCGCCTTCATTTCAACACGATCCGCTTTTCGCTTCATATCCTCGAGAATCAATATCTATAGAAACTCCATTCTCTCATATTCACTACTCATTTTGACAAACCCTAGCCCTGTTTAACCGAATTCCTGAGCATCCTACCATAATTGGCTCTGGTTATTTCTTGAAGTGTTTTGCTATATAATTTACAAGGCGTCACGTCTTTTGGCTGAAATGCAACATCATTTTTTCCAAGCAAAATTCTATGCATCGGAATAAAATACAATACAATTTTCACTGAATTCAAATTCATGTCTCAGTATGTTTGAGTTACTTATTTTGACTGGACAGCAAATGAAGTGTATTTTATAGCCCAGAACAAGCGAACCTCTAAAAGTGTCGTGCATTGCTTCCCATGTGATTTGTTTTCACTTGAATTTGGTTTATTATTTAATACGCAACACATTTCCAAAGTGAATATTTCCAGACAATTGACAGGAGTTTGGAACAGCTCAACAATGCATTGTCATACAGAGCCAAATTTTCATTCACTATTAGGAAGCCACAGAAATATTGCACAGCTGTTTCGATATTGGCAGGATTCATTACCAGTGCACATCCGTCGCATCTGATCGGGGACACGACCCTTGATCGGACAACAGCGGATCAAAGAATACAGGCAATCAGATACTCGAGATATCGTCGGTTGATTCTGAAACTGCAATGGGAGATGATCTAGCTTCATTTCTTTATCAGCTTTTAAGCAAAGCTCTGCGATTGTTCCAGTGTTCATATCGAAAGTCAAATTATTTTGTGAATTTATTCCTAATACAACGAAGCTTTCAAATACACTGGCAACTTGGCTTCGACTGATTATCGAAGAGCTTCTGGCTTAGTCGCGCACTGCATGTTCCCTGCGATGATTCACAACAAGTGTACACCCTTAATCCGAACGTGAAAATATCTATCGTCTGAATGCCCCAAACGTCAATTCACAAGTTGTTTGTTATGACGAAAAACTGTTATGGCGGAATGAATGTGTTTGTCATAAACAACGACATCGCCTCACTTCGTGCGCTTCCTCGCCTTCACAGCATTGGACGGACACTAATCACTTTGCTATCGGACACAAGAGAAGTGAATCAATCGAGGAATTCCAAACATTCCGGTCCACAGTCATGGCCCCAGATCATGCTTTGGTTCGTGCGTACTTTTGTTTGAGACAAATCCGTATGCTCACCATCACGAAAACCACGTATAATGCACAGCTGATTCTAAACGACAAGTTCAAATTGGAGACTGCGATGCGATTGGCGTCTGAAATAGATTAGAGAGAAATGAGTGAAATCTGGGCTAGACAAGGAAGCCAGAATAGGAAATGCGAATCACTGAGAGATGAGCAAACCAGGATTCCAGGAAATGAGAGTGAGCAACGGTGGATAGGAAAGTGTGTGGAAAATAGAAGTGAATGCAGCTGTCGGCAGTATTCACAATCTTCACTGACTGATTCGGAATACTGCGCGAGTGAGATCGAGTGAATTCGGGGTGATCATTAAATCCGACGACTCACTGATTCACCCTCCAGATCGTCTACAAATGCATTGGCCGAAATGCTTTCGGGAGCAGTTTAGTTGGTCTACAGCCATAACGGGCCTCCCATTTGTGCCTCGAAGTGAGTCTATGCAGGTGAATACCAGACATTCATTCGAAGTGGATATCATGAGAGTGATGGACTTTGTGTAAGGAAACGAGTCTGTCAGCTGGACAAGATAGACTATCACAGTTTTCTTCAAGTGTGATTTTGAGGTGTTAGCATATGAATCAACAAAACTCTCGCAATCAATTTCGCGAAAATATGGGATTCCCATTGAATGATTTCGATCGGTGGTATGATAGATCTCGACATGAAAGCATAGAGAAATTAGGTTGGCAATCATCTCCTCCAAACTGCTTGTGGACATTATCGTTCACCATCTAAATCGCTCTTTTGAATAACATAGGAGTGAGCACGAAGCCGGTTTCCTTTCCAGTCGGGGTTGCATTGACCATATTTTGCAGAACATGGGCACATATTCCATGAACTCCCGAATTTTGTCTTTACTGATTTGAATGTGGAACGGAAATAGGCCGATGGTACAATTTTGTGTTGCTTCCTCTCACTGAATTGTATCCTAGAGAATTTCATTTCACTAATCCAGTCTCAGTATTTGAAGAGCCGAAGCCGAGTTCGTGCTTACGGTGATTGTACACTCGATTTCAACAGGGGGAGTGGTATTCGTCAGAATCGATCTATTCCCATTGTCTTTCCAAATCTGTCATTATGTTGGTTATGGTGACAGCTCTATCTTCCAGTTAATATATTGTTGCTGTTATTCGATCGGGCTGCGAACCGTCCGATCTAGAATGCGCGGAAGATTTTGTACTGCTGAGTGATGAGCAAAACATGTTCCTTATTTGTAAATCAGCTGAACGAAAGATTAGGCACGTTTGTGAATGCCAATTGAGGAACGGTTTTGCGGGACTGGACGGATTCAAAGCCGAGTTTTGTTCTTTTAGGTGACTAACTGATCGGCGTTTGTTGATTTGGCTGCCTCATCAATTGTGTCTTACCTGGTGGTCTTACTTCAACTGAACTGACTTCGCCTATGTAGAATTCTCGAATTCTTCCTAGCATTGATAGAATATGGTAGGAGAATTACATCGGTATCTCAGAATTCAGGTGTAAGTCACTAGCTACTCTGTTTCGTCTTTCACACCAGACATTGAACCCGAATAGGGTAACGTGATTGAGACACATTTTGCACATGCTCACGCAACAGCTCCCTGATCGCATGTTGATTTTCGAAGTAGATATTAGTTGAAATTTGGTTTGACATAGGCAGCCGATGAAGTGGGAGGAATTCGATGTCTCCTTAACCATTGAATTTGCTGGAACGGTCGGAATTAGTGAAACAGACTGAGGCCCACGAGGTGGAATACCGCAGTCAACGGCATTCTTGCAACCGAAAACGTTTTTTTCTATTTTCAACCAACTTACTATTTTCCAGCTGGTTTTGCCTATTACCGGTTATTTTCTGCATGAACACATGAAACTCTGAGTATTTCTAGTTTCACACTATTTCCGACATGGTGGACACAATGAGCACAAATGCAGATGATCTGTGCAAATAAAATAGTATGCATGCCGTTTTTTTTCCAAAATGTGATCAGAGCAAGGTTAGAATATAACTGTGACTCGTTTCGCCAGGCCATATGGGTGTGTGTCGCCCGCGTGTCTTCTGCACCAATCCCAGGTTAGTGAAAATCAACAGCAAACGTTCAATATTATACCTTCACACAAAATTTAACGTGTTTACACATTTGCACTTGTGAGTGGTAGATGGTCGAACACACAATTTTGGGCTGGTTATGTGAAGCTTACAAACTCAAATTAAACCGCTGGGATTCATTTGATGATCATCTACATCATGACAGGATTTATTATCCATGTGGAGTTGCATTTCTGCGAAGAACGTATGCGGACAGCCTACAACAATCTTTGAATGACTATTTATTGGACTGCAGATATACATTCTCTCCGTGACAAGTTCTAGTACAATATACACCATTTCCAGTCCCCACATAAGCATAATTTGGGATTGTTTGTCGGCATTCGAACATATCCTGAGTATTCAAGTTAGTCTGTCAATAGTTCAACATTATTGGCACCGCAATTAAATGATGTTCACATATTTCTGTCATCGGATCACAGCTGGTTTGAACAGACGAACTGATGTGCATAGTCCTTTATTAGGGCTCACATGTTCCTATCCACACTGACATGAAACGTTTCGCCCAGGGAGTCCTGAGTCTCCCGCAGGTCATCTCATCAATCACTATCGCTTGGCATTTCCTCTTCAAACTCATCCGCTCCCGTCCACAAACAGATAAATTATGAAACTACCTTGTTTTGTCTCAACGTCCTAATCAATTACATGTGGGAATGCATATGGCACAGATTATCCCTCGTGGTTCATTTCCGTGATCCCATGGATGTAAGATTGTGCCAGCTCCGATCATTGAGCATCAGGCCGAAGGAATCATACAGAAGTTTTTGTGGCATTACTCGCTGTTTCCCGCTTGCTCGGTGAAAGTATCAGTCCAGCAAAACTACTGTAATAAGCGTGATCTCACAGGTTTCATTGCAAATGCAGTGATGCGGAAACTAAAAAAGACCATCCTGCCGGACATCAAACTAAAACTGTGGCTGCGCAATTTTGACGACACGTTCGTAGTTATTAAACGATCTGAACTATATCGAACGTTCACAGTCAGCAACGGAGTTAGGTAAATCAAATTCAGTATGGCGACAGAACATGAGAACAGTCTGCCGTTTTCAGACTTGCTCGTCACGCGGACAAATGCAGACACATTGGAAACATCCGTATACCGCAAAGACACGCACTCAGATCAAATCATCTAAATTTAAGCAACCGTCCAAGCTGCCACAAGAAAAGCTGCGTGAGGACATATTTCAAAGGAGCATAATCCCACTTAACCGATGCGGAGCGAAGGAAACAAGAAGAAAACTATGTTTTAACTCTTCCCGCGTAACGGGTACAAACGAAGTTTCATCTGAAGAAACACCAACAAAAACCGATACCGAGAGACGATCGCTGGACAGACCACAGCACGAACCTTCTTACTGTATGTCTCCGACCGTCACAGCCCAAGCGGATAAGCTCGCGGTGTTTGGACGTGAAGGTGGCGGGATCGAATCCTCTCACCGCCCGTGGAATTCAAAATAAGGCAGCCTCTGTTTACCGGGAAACCATTTCTGCAAAATGATGGAAATTGTTTCTTCATTAACGAAGGAAGTAAAAGATAAGAATAAAAGAAATGAGAACAGGGTTACTCAAGCCCCATGAAATTAAAGTGGCGCACAAGCCAACAAGAAACCAACGATGAACCAATAGCTGGTAATAATCAAACTAACGTTGTCTATCACATCGGCTGTAATGATTGCGAAAAACAGTACAATGGACATACCGAAAAGAACTTCGGGACACGAATCCCTGAGAATCAATTGGCAATAAAATGGCACCATGCAATCTCCGTAATTTCATTTCACGAAAACCGGGAAGGTTGCAAGTTCAACTTCTAAAACGTGAGGGTTTTCTCTCAGAGCAGAGTAAAACATTCGAGGGAATTTCTCGAAGCTTGGAACACCTCGGAAATATCGATAAACAGACACGTCGATCTGGACCACGTATTTCTGTCGATCCCATCCAGGGACCAATCAGCACAAGCCAATGGAGACGGACGCTGATTCTGCCCACAACATATCAAAATTAGATGAAGGTGAAAAAAGCAACTAGGCAGCATTTCTACTTTACCACTTCACCAAGAACAGCCAATCAACATCGACTAGAAGTCGAGGCGACCCAATTAGGTGGACCATGACAACCAGACGCTTGCCACAAAATCATAGCACACATGATGTTGCCTTGGTTGGCGATGAAACAGTTGCAATCAAAAAACATCACAGCGAACAAACCAATGCCATTCTGTTTAATCTGAACTGCGAGATCGAACATCATTATCTAACTTGCTCTTATATATATATATATGTGGGATAGCGAGCTACTCTCTAGGCCCTTTACATTCCCATCGAAGGTCCGCGTTAACTTGGGCCTTGTAGCAAAACTGATTGCATCCTTGAATTCGAAGAAACACGGTACAACCGTGGGACCATTTTTATTGAGTGGATCGTGCGGAAGCAAATCCGTCAAGTGTCAGCGAACGACAGTAGGCAAATTAACAGCACGTACTTATCCCGCAACAAGCTCAATAAAGTCATTCATCCTAGAACCTAGTTAGATTGTAACCTAATGTCTAAGAATAACGATTACGCAAAGTTCAGTTCCATATGGTCTAGCTGGTGAAAGATGATTGCATTGTATTTTATTGTATGGACTATTGCATACACTAAATAGTCACATTTCAGTCAAAATTGCGTTGATAAATAAAATACGGGGAAAAGAAATTAACAAATACAATAGTAAAAAAGAAGCACTGATAGCCTTATAAAGAACATAAGAGCACTCATTTAGGAATAGTCATAAGCATAAGCACAAGCTGCTCAGGAATTCGGGTGAAACCCGTTCACGGTTTGCCAACATTCGTGCTAAATATAGGACAGTGGAGTTCCCATAGATAGTGATTCCATGGGTATGGAATGGAAAGCGGATCGTGTTGAAATATGCGTGCGGCGCTTCGAAAGATCGTCACGCAGAGGATGCGTGAGACCTGGAAGAATTTTGTGAGCAAATTTCTCATGTGCATTTACGTGTCGATCATAAAGATTTAGAGACAAATCAATTACTCGTATAAAAGACAACCGGCTGATAATTGATAGTCTTCGGCGGAGAACTTTGAAGTTTCCTTTAAGGACACCTGGAAAACGGTGGAGAGAACAGTAAAGAAAGATTGCAAAACACATTGGTATACAAATCGGGAGATGATGCTCCATTTCACCTTGTAATGTCAAAGCTTCCTGATTTGAAATGACAACCGTCGGAGACTCGTTGCACGGACAGAAATGTGATTTCAGATTTTTATCAATAGTAACTCTTCCATATTTCCATGGGTAGGGTGACCAAGACAGTGAGAAAACAACAATTCGAAACACTTAGATGTGTTGAGATTTATACCAGCTCGTGCAGAAAAACCGTTAACAGAGGATAGGTTGGTGGAAAACGTTAAAAACGTCGCTGTTCGAAAAGGCTTCAGCGAGATCAACATCATCAACATACTTGAACAGATGACAGGGTGAGCTAGTATATAAGTCGCTGATGTAAGCAGAGGAGAGGAATGGTGAAAGCACAGCACCCCGTCGCACCCCGATGTTATTAATCACCTATTCTGAATTCCTACCGCCCAATCGTGTGTACTGGGTTCTTTTTGCAAAGTAAGCAGACAGCCATTTATTCAGTTTTTGAAATAGAAGAGACCGTGTGACTGAGTCAAATCTCGAACAATAATCTAGGAAGACGCAACGCACAGATTCCATTGATGTGTTTAAGAACTTACAAATGTGGTGAACGCGGGAGGCGATAGCGTCCAAATTGGACGTGTTAGATTTATAAGCAAACTGAACTGAGTCATCAGAAGGATACATAGCAGAACACAGGCGGTTCAGTAAAGCACGCTGCGTGAGTTTAAGACCGGGAGATATTAAGGCGATGCGGCAAAATCGTGTTGCCATAGCAGTAGCACCGTTAAATTTAGGGATTGGAATAATATTGATGGTTCTCCAGCTGTAAGGGATGGAAGAAGAGTTTACTGACGAGTTGATTAGAGAATTAAGTGCATCGGTCATTGTCAATGCCAAACGAGGTGAGTACAAGCTATCAGGACCAACCGTTGTGATGATTTCAGTGTTGCGGTGAATGTCGAGCACCACGCCTGTCATAGCATCACCCTGGCCAAATGTGACCGGGTTATAATTGAAAGGATGAATGAAAGCACGTTTGATACTGTACAC
>LUCM01004180.1:0-12760 GCA_008360955.1 Fasciolopsis buskii
CCGCGCGCGGAGGCCTTTTCGCCCTATTCTCGCGTGCGTCCTCCGTCCAACGAATGAATTCGGTCAGCATTGTGATATTTCTGGCACGTGAACGCAGCACGGTCAGATCAATGACACTCTACAGGCCCACCTTTACTCCCCGCCGCTCCAGCTCCTAAAATCGCGCCTGCTCCTTCCTCCTCTCCCATCAATAATAACTAATTGCCTAAACCCCCCCGACCGCGGCTGGTCGGCGACACATTTTCATACAACCCCATTATCAGCTTTCTTTCTTGTAAACGTGCTTCTCGCGTCAAGTGTAAAGGGTAACTTGGTTGATCAAGGGATCCTTCGTTCCAGCTTCTTCTCTTGACGGTCTCCCAAAATGGGTTATTCTAGCTAAATGACCGACAATTGATGGACGACGTAAACTCGTCCACCTAGTCAGTGCTCAAATTGATTCCTATTCTTTTAATAGGCCTGTTTTCATGCCCTGAGTTTTCGTTTCTTTACCACTGATCGATACCTAATTCATTCAGACCTGGTTTATTAAAATCTCAGGGCATGAACATCCGCATCTTTTTAAAACCTCATTCCCACGGGCAGGCTTACAAAATCTTGCAAGCCGAACTCTCACTTTCCACCCTTCTTGGACTCCCTGCGGTATTTCAACCCCCCCCCCCCATTTTGCAGCCGATTCGTGCTTAGGGCGATCTTTCACCCGAGTTCATTAAGAGAATAGCGATTTCACAGTTTCCCCATTCTTCTTTTGTGTGTCAATGTTGTTTATTTATGGACATAATGGAAATCGTCCTATCCTCTTGTGGTAGACGGATCCGATGTCGCCTGGCTCACTGCCACGTCCGAGTTAATTAAGACCTATTGTAGTTCGCCACTTCGAGTCTTGGGATCATGTTTGTTGTTCTCTCACATGAACCATAATATTACACAACCACATTCGCTCTCGTCCTTCCGTTCACCCTGCACATTTGCAATATCACTAGGTACTTATTGCCCTCACCAACATTGGTGGGCTGAGCCCGGGAACTGTTGACTGTTCCAGTTTTTTTTCGGGGTCTGGTTCTTGCTTGAGACTTATTTTTGACCGAAACTCAAATCCCACCCTCATTAGTCACCACCTAGCTACAATTTTCTAACTACACTTTCATTCCCATTTTGTTTTCAAAGCAGGTGTGCTTCCGTCTGTCACTCAGTTGCCACCTGCCCGATACCAAATCTTGACTCTCCCAATCTCGAATTTCGATTCCCGTGGTTGAAACTCGACTCGCTCTTCCTCTCAACCCCTCCTTTCTACTGGTGTCTAGACGTGCTCTCTCGCGGCAATCCCGACTCCCTTCCATCTCTTTTCTCTCGCACTCCTCTCTACTTCTCGGACCACGCTGTCCTCGCACGATACACATTGCCTTTGTTACAGAGCCTTCAAACGCCATGTCTCACATCTTGGAGAATTCTCGAAGTGTGCACCACCGCCCAAAGAGAATACGCTAGTGCATTCATTCACACTGACCGCTTGATCATGACGTGCACACACGCCCGAACCTGAACTTCGCTTTGTGGTCATAATTTATCTCAGTTGCTGACCTTGCCTCCCCCACGTCGCTCTCTCACCCCGATTGACCTGGCCCGCAACAGACTGTGTGTTCGTCGATCTCACTTCTCCACTCCCTCTGCTCCCCTACCACCCACCAGCGGGCTCTCCGTTCTCCCCTTCCCTCTTGCTCATCCTGCACCAACCTTCATCAACTTAACTCGCAATTACCCATCCACCACGTCATCCTCCTCAACGACATTTGGGTGCTACAGTTCCAACCGCACTTGCGAACGGATTCCGTACAATCTCCTCGCTTCTGATTGACCACAACGCAATGCTTCCACTAGGGCTTGGTAGTTTCCGAAAGTGAGGCCTCCGAAATAAACCGGGAGATCTGTAAAAGCGATGGTTCGCGCCTACGCCCCTCTCTAGCAGGCTCCAACCGTGAGTTCTGTCACACCTCCGCGCTCCTATCAAGCCGACTCGCCCTTCCTGAAGCACCACCTGCCTTCCGTCCGTCGAAGACTGGATTGGCGCTACAACACTGAACGTCCATCTTGCAAGACAAAGCGTCTGGCCATAAATTACTCCACGCAGTTCCTTTCTTGATGGTCCGCCGTATCGGGCATGAGGTGTCTTAGGTTTTACCTGCGTCGCACCCGACCCATCCTCAAGGTATCTTGGGAGCCGCAGCATTTATTCCTGCTTAATATTTTTTTAAAACAATCTGTCCTTTTCTCACATATTTCCCCCTCGCCGACCTCTGCACCATCTCATCTCCCTAATATTCGCGCGGCTTGAATATTCTATACCTATGTTCCGCGAAAAAGATCATGAAAGTCCCGTTCGCTGATTGGCTATATCACACATTGATCCTGGCCACCAACAAAACTATATGAAACCGCACTACGAGCTCCACTCCGTGATTCCCTGACTCTGCCTCGTCTGCCGCTGGGCTCACCCACATAACACGCGCCGGCCGTGCTCCTGTGTTCGTCCCTTCCTCTCTTCCGCTAGCGGCTGGGCTAGCTGTTCGGTATTCGCGCCGCTTATGTCGTGTGGTTGCTCTGCTCATTCAACGAGCAGCAGATCTGTCCCAATCTCGTGCGACTACGAGCCCTTGACGTCTTGAAGCCGAACTTTTGTGTCTCCCACCCTGTGTTGTGTTCGTGTACCTTACTAGACCACCGGGCTGTGCTCTGTAATATCGTCGCACATGCGGAGTACTCCTGTCTCCTTGGCTCGCTTCAGCCTGTGTGCCACTCCCGCACCACACCCCCAACACTCGGCAACATAAGCACTTCGTCGTTTCCGTTCGTTACACTTGAGCCCCCGCATCTTTCCGCCTGTTGACGTCGAAGCTTCCTTGTTTATGCGAACCCAGGTCGAATTCCATCCACGCGCCACCTTGCAGATCCCGCCTCCTCTCCGCTGCCACAAACCCAGAACATGAAGCGTTTGGCATCAGATGCGCGAAGACTTTCTGAAGCGTTCACACCCCCCCCCCCCCCTCACGTTACTGCTCCCCTCTCCCCCCGTACGCTCGGTAGACCATATACTCACCACGTCAGCACCCGATCTTTTACTCAACTCGCAGGTTCACCGCGCTGAACGCTGCTTTGGGCTGTGTGTTAGCCCTCTTTACGAAAAGCATAATTCCATAGTCAAGAGTTGACTGGATAACTGTTCTTGCTCTATATCAACAGATACCTTTTTTGCCTGCTTGCTGTTTGTCCGAAAGCTGGGTAGTGTTGGAAGATGGTCACACATGGCAGTGGACGACATGATAAAAAGTTATGGAAACCTTAACTATCGAACTCGCTCATGTGGATGAGTTGACTACTGGACTCTAGATACCGAACAAGCTAATATCGCGCTATCTGCCCCACACCACGCAGTGCTCTCTTTCTGGATCAAAAACACTCCTCTCCCCCCTTTCACTACCCTCAACCTACCGCCCTCTCCCATCTACTCTTCATACCTCTCGGGTCTTTCCATCCTAGTCCATGGTTCACATTCTTCCTCCTATGAGTATACTCGGTCGTTTTTGAGGTGACCAGCCAAACAATGGTTGTTAAAACCTGAAATGAAGTAAACTAAACAAACTGAGTCAAATTCAGCTTAGAGCACCTCGGATTCTTGCTGTTGCTTAATTAATGTAACTGCCCTCTTTCAGCTTTGCTCAGTCGCTTCATATCCGATCTGTACGAAAATCATACGATTCAGCGGTGCCCGGCGATACTTGCTTTCTCGTCCACCACAACGCCTTTTCACCCCGACGGAAAACTGCCATATGGACCGGCATCATGTTAACCCCCCCTATCCCACGTGCAAAATTCATCCTCCCCCCGACACGGCCTAAAATTGCGCCCTGACTATTTCACCGACGTTCGAGGCCCTTTCGTCGCTGCTGGTTAACGCGCACCTCGCGGTATTGGAAATGCTGCTGCGCGCCCCAGCCTTGTTTCACCCCCTCGCCAACTCTCTGCCCCCACACTGTCCATAGTCACTGGTGAAAAAAACCTGCTCCGCCGACTGTTTTTACATCCATCTCGCCGACTAAGAATAGCGAAGATCGACCAACCGTGAACGCATGCGCTCTGGTTTTCTTCGCCGAAGGCTTATAATAGGCGTTGGAATACGGATTAATAAATACTTAACCTAGTCTCATCTCTTATCGAGTCGCTCCATCGCGATCCCACGAGACGGTTGCAATGCAGGCTTATACTGTCTACCCTCGCACCCCCAATTTATATTTCAACACCTGCAATCGCTCCGACGACCTGCCTCCATCATCACACCCCCCCCGAGGACTCCGTACGCTTCGTGATCACCCACTTTTACACCACTACTATGTTCTCCGTGCAAACACGTTGGTCACGGTTCGCCCCCGGGCGGACATGACTCTTGCCCAAAACACTAATTACCTTCTTGGATTTCGCAGAGTTGCGGAGGTCTTCCTAACTTTTCTCTGACTGTAAATGTCTCTTGCTGACTTAGCTGTAATCTATGGCGGATGTGACTTTGCTTTACTGCATCAATTTCTTTTTGTGATTGGTTCATAGATGGCTTCTGTTTGAAACATTTTAACCGGGCTATCTGCTTAGTGTATCAGACTTTATGAAACGCTGTTTGCTCTTGCCAATCGCATCGGAGATTTCTCCTCGTACGCTGTAACAATACACTAAGTGTATTAAATATTCCCAAAACCGACCTTTCTGCCACTCGCACCGTCTCCCCTTTGAGCTGCATTCATCCCCGTCAAACATACGCGCCATCGTTCCTCTTTGGGCACCGAGCGGAGACTCGTATCCCTAAAATACCCAATGCTCGTCTTCGTTTTGGTGATCGTCCTGAACAACTTCGGACACCTAAGCTATGATCCTTGGCCCTTTACTCTCGCAGGCTATACCCGCGGTCAACCGGTCACACATTTGTATCACGTAATGCTGCGCCCCATCTCTGTACGGACCCCTTCGTGTTCGCTCTGCAAATACCTGATAGCTTTCCTTGCCCATTTTTTGGTGCACGCTCACATACAGTTAACCCTCGAACACAGTTGATGAAATTGTGCGTAAACCTGATTCTGCCAGAGCCTTTTGATCCTAAAGTTCGGCGTTTGCAAATTCTCGGGGTCCCTACCGAGTTGAGTGACGCATACGGAGGTTTCGCGCGAGTCCAGTCCTATCCTCGTAGCCACGGAAAGAATTTCAAGTCACCGTGCAGAATTCAATCCAAAGATTGCTTGAAGTGTGCGTGTGTGTGTTTCAAAAAAATAAAAATCTGGCAGCTCTTTCCCGGATAGCTGGCTCCTCACCCTCTCCATCGTGCATATTATCCGTCTTGTTTCACTGTTTTGGGCATATTAACTGTGCCAATCATCGACTTGCCTCTCTCTCTTCTCCGGTCTAAACACTATAGTTGTGCGGTACCATACTGTCCAAATCCACTCCGCTACATGACAGCTTTCGTAGCCACACCTTCATCCTCCATGTACCCTCCTAATCGCAGCAACAAGTTGTCACATTCTTCCATCAATTTTAGTTGGCTGATTTTGTACTTTCGTGAATGCAAAAACACCTAGTCATTCTCGCTTAACTCACGTTGCCTACTCTAGTTAGTTCAGTTGCCAAAGAATTTCTTTTCCATTTTCCAATGCTGGTCTTAACCCGTTCGACTCTAAAGTAGTTGTCTCTTTTCTGCCCGCTCATCCAATGCATCCCACACAGCCGCCCCATTTCTGGTTTAACCCTTTGCCACAACCAGCCTTCTCCCAACCCAACACGGGGTTGCCTCTCGCACTCGCTCCCCTCATTTTTACCACGGTCTCCTCGTGCTTCCGCTGACAATGATTAAAGAATAAAGCACTGCATTTCCACGCATCTATTCTATTCATGTTCTCATCCCCACCCCTCAGGCAGCCCCGCTGACACAAAGACGAATTGCAATTTTCAAACTCACAGATTCAACAGATCTCCATTCACTACAGTAACGGGTCCGGCCAACCACTGCACTGGCTGAACATGGGAATGGTAAGAATGACACACAGGTCCCAAAAGCCGGAACCGCATGAAGACTGGGCCAATGAGAAACTGACATCTATACCGCTTTCATCACACATTAACTTGCACTCCATCTGTTCTTCTACCAAACTCTCCGTGTAACCCTCAGTAAATGCAATCCACCCCATTTTCAAACTCAGTTTCGTTTCTTTTAGTTACACCTGTATGAAATGTTCCGTTCTGCTGCCGATCATGAGTAGCAAACGACTTCATAGGTAACCCAGCCCCTCAGCTGCTGAAACCTTTCAGGCCTTCTTGAACGTAGAGTTAAGAATTCTTTGGTCAGCCCCACAACTCACGTGTCTCCTGTGGATGGCTTTTTTTTCTTCTCAAAACACTCAGAGCCAAGTGGCGCCAAGACGGCGGACGTCGTCTCGCGTCGTCCTGTTCAATGTGACTCCGGTATAGTATGGATGCACGGGTAATCTTAATTATTGGATTCAGTTGTGAATTTTCCACTCTCTGCTCGCAGTCACTAAAAGTTTGTCCATTAATTTTTTCTTTTGTAATTTTCCGGTTGTCTTATAGGCTTTCGGAGCATGGTAACTCAGTTCTTCCCCACACAGGTTTGCAATAGACCAACGTAGATATGAAGCATCCGAAACGTTCTAATTGAATATCCTATCTGTGCCAACCGTGATATCGCCTAGGTGATTTACGTGCTTAGTCTCTTAATAACATTTCGTCAACCGTTTCGGTAGCCTTTTGTCTGACAAGATTGTTGTGCGATTTAGATTAATCAGAGAATTTGTTAATCAGTCCTCATTTGGGCAGTTATCGGATTCTGAAATAATCGATGTGTTCGAATAAATCCTGATCTAGTTGCGAATATTTCGTGGTTCACATTTCGAAATCCTAAAGCGTCAAACACTAATTTGTTTCTTCATATTTCCTTCCAGGCCAATATGGCGCAAACGGAAAATTTTCTGATCCTTGTGATTGGGATGCTCAGTGCTAATACTGGGACATAGGGCCGATTGTTGTCCTGATTGTGAATAAGTTTGTCGGATTAATTATCAGGTGCACTATTCCTCCTGTCTGTCTCACCATTTTGGTGACCTTAGGCCACAGGAGCTGCGGGCCTTGACAAACTGCTTTTGAGAACAGGGTAGGTACGTGGGGTCTAATAGGGTTACCTGTGTTAATGTGATTCCCGTTCTGCTGACCTCGCTCTCTGATTAAACAACGGTCAACTGCCGTTCCCCCATTAATCTCTTGAATGAGCAATTCAGGCGTGGCGTTCTTTGCAACTCCAGCTACAACAGCGACGTTCGTCTTGTTCCCTATTCCGGCCCTCATACCCACGAACAGGAATGCTCGACCCCTCAACACTACCCGGCCTACCGCCCCACCTGACGGTTGAGCATTCGTTGTTCTCCCGCGCTCCCCCACCTCGCTCCCCGTCCCTCAAACTGAGCCTTAAGCGACTCACTCGGAACGGGTCTCCCCTCCGCAGAAGCTATGCAAGTTCAACATTCCCAGCAACGCTGCGACTCTCCCGGTCTGTCAGGCCCCGCCACTCTCCGACAGCCACGCTTCTGCACTCTACATCCTCATGCCTCGCGCAAGTGTATGTATTCACCATCATAACCACTAGTTTATCCATACGTGGCCTTGTAGTCTTAGGTTCACTTTAGAAGACTACTCGGCCTATCTTACTTCCTTTGATGAGTTCTGCCAAGTACTCTCATGTTTCCTCGTGAGTCCCTTTGTGTCTCGCGATTACAAGAAACTTCGCAGACATTTCTCATCGGGCCTCGTATGACTGACATGGAAGCTCACCTTACTTACCACACAATCTACGTTTTGTTACCCCTTGCGGTCACGCATATCGCCACATCCCTGCAATATCTCGCCATATCTACGGGACCGCTGCTTCTCCACTCTTTCTACGTATCTACTATCACTTCCTCCTTACCGACCAAATGAATCCTTATAGCGACCAACGTTGGTGCACTTTTTGGACCCTGAGTAGCTTGCGTTGTCACGACTCGCACATCACCCCCCGTGAAATCCCGATCCTACTCTTGCTCTGGCTGTTAGGCCAGTTGAAAACTACCACACTCGACATACAAAATCTTCGGCCCCCGGCCGATAGAACTGCTCAGAGGCAAATTCGGAACGCTGATCTTTGGAGGTACGCGAGTTTTCGGCTTTTAGAAGACGGCTCTCAAATGTCGCCCGTTGAGCGGGTGCCTTGCTGGTACAGAGCAAATAATCTTCTTCACCGACGGGGAATGTGTCAAATGCAAAAATCGAGTGAGTTATTTATCCACTCTGCTCTCTTTTTCCGATTTTGAGAAGAATAATTTTTTATTACTTCCCGTCGCTTGTTTGATACATCTCCCACCTGTCTTCAGCCCTATCACTATTATTCCAACTGATTGTTTCAACTTCAGTCTCCATGAATCACAGGCCTCTGTTTACGAGCCTTGCGCCGTCAGTTCGCGTTGTGGCACACCCTTAACGAGTCCAGCGCACTACGTCGCGACAAACCATGAGATGCCGTTGCTTCGGCCTCTACTTCTCATAAGTCTGTCCTTATTCTCGAACTGTTTATACCTACGCCTGAACACTATTCTTGTGCTCGGATCGGTGTGCTAGTACGGAACAGGTGTGGACGATATACTATGAGAGAGAAGAAAAGCAAAATAATCTCTGGTCTTCCACCATACACCGATACGCTTCCTTCTGTTTTCCACTTCACACCGTCAACGGTTGTCCCACTGACTCCATTTGTTCGTCAGTGACTTGATACTATGTTCGGTTGTTCTCCAGTGCAAGCTCACGCCCCCTGGCAGTTTGATCCTAGAGGACCCACCCCTGAGCTTTCACCGCATGGTGTAGTCACCACCCCACGGCACGAAAACGAACCCGCAAGATCGACGCCTAACCGCGCACTGGCGCCAACACGCGCCCTAAGCTGATTGCGCTCAGCCCCTTTACAATCTTGGCTTTTCTCTATATTCCAACGAGACTTTATTTGGATACAAATGAATACCCATGACAACAATCGTCCTGCAACAGACCCAAACTCGCTTTATTTTGGGTACCATTTTGGTGGAAAGGCTGTAAAAGCGCAAGCGTAAACAAAATCAACGCTCAGCAGTTACGGGACAACCAATCCATCTTATGCAAAACTCCTCCAGAACTATACCTCACTCTATTCCTCTAACCTATCATCTCGACCGCGAATCGAGTCGACAGACTCGCTAGTGAATACTGGCTTGGTTTGTTATTCTTCCAGCAGGAATTCGATTTTCCCAACTAAGGCTATCGAACTTCGTATTCGTCTGATTGCCTGTGATATTAGCACTTACACCTTGAAGGTGATCGGTTTAAACATCTTAACAGTTACGTCAAACCTCAAATCCAAGTAAACATTAGTTCTTTTTATGCACCAGGATATGCGGTGAGCTTTCACGCTGGGTACACAACAAAACGTCTCAGACGGATACTTGGAGCGACCGCAGATACACTCCAAGGCGCAAATTTCTTGGGATAAAACAACGTGGTTTGGATTCAACAACAACTTGCGAAGGAGGGTAAAATTACTTTAACATCACAATTAGAGGTGAGCTATAAGATCACTCATTACTAGTTCGTGATTTCGGCGTAAGTGAACAAGGTAATGAGTAAGAATGTTCCCATAATTAGAGATACGAGAGAAGAGCCTAAATATGGAACGAGTAGAAGAATGGAGAAAACGCCCTTCAACCCACAGTTGGTTGCCGTGAAGACAGTGGTTAGTGTTGGATAGGGCAGTGCCTAAAAATCGACCACAGGCACTAAAATGATTCTGGACAATGAAATCAGCAAACATTTTTATTAATTCCACTATCTTGTAGAAATAGTTTTAGGGTTTCGATGATCAGAATAGAATCTTTTACTTCGAGCCAGAAAAGAGCACTGGGGACCAGTAGAACCAACGGATGATAATCCATAAAGTAAGAACTGAAGAACAAACATATACGGTACTCTGAGCTTTCTCATTCGAAAGGACATGAATGCGAGTCTGCGCACCTTGAGCAACACAGATATAACGTGCTTTGTTCAAGAAAGGTTGTGTATTAAATCTAAGTAACGGACAAAAGAATCTCCTAGGGTGCATTATTAATTGCGGTTACTAAAGACTGATGACTAATGGAAGTTAGACTGAAGATTGAAGGGGGTTTCATTACATTTAAGAACATCTAGTGATAGGGAATAAAATGAGAGGAATATCAGTTGATGATTTTATTCAAATTGTCTTTCAATTGACTAAACTTGCAATTAACATTGAAAGGGCAACCTAAGACAGCGTCATTAGCATATTTGAAACCAACAAAATGGCGGAAAACAGGGAGCTTACTGATGTAAATGGTGAAAAGAACTGGAGACAACATTGCCTCCTTGAAAAATACCTGGAAAGTTCGGTGACTTATTTTACCGAAAGTAGTAAACTCAGTACGGCTGTAATATAGTCACGTAGGATATTGAAGTAAATTGGATCGGTGGCGTTTTCGTGGAGTATCCGAAGAAGGGTACTGTGATGCAGGGAGCCAAAAGCGTCAGTATAGTAAAGATAAACAAGGCTTACTGTGTGGGATCCATCATCAAGGAAAGAAGTGACTGAATAAAAAATGAATTACATCATCAGTTCTAGGGACCGAAGGTTTATAAGCGAAAAGCACCGGATCATGGATCTAGAGGTCGGCTGGAATACGGCTAAGAAGCAACTACTTAAACACATTCAACATAGGTGGGAGCAAGCAGTTGATCGATACTCATCAGATCCTTTCTTTTCCCACAATTAGGGTTGGTCGCAGTCGCAAGACATGCATTGCTGATGATTCCCACCAAAGATGAGACAGCTGTACCGTGCTTCCGTGGTTTCTTATTGGCCAGCAGAGCGATCACATCACATGGGGAATTATTTCATGAAAACATTCAATCTCCTACTACTAACATGTACTAACTTTTCAACCTGTCTTCTGCCTCTCACCGAATCTCTTTGCCCCTTCTGCCTACCCATAGAGTCCGCACTGATTCCACGGCCGATACTCGCAACGGTTTATTGTCAAGTAGTGTCGTAGGTGGCTTTCAGTCTGTTAGCTCACATTATCTCAAGCCTCTGAATCTCGGTTCCTTCAATGTGCGTACCTTAATGCATGCTGGTTTACAGGCATGTTCGGCTGTGACAGTGGACTCACATTCGATTGATGTCTGCTGCGTGAGTGAAACACGAACTCAGGATTCGAGTAGAGTAATTCAACTAACTGCGCCTAATTTCTCCTCAAGATATTTCCTGCAGACTTCAGGAGACGAAGCAGCTCGAGCTATGGGTCAACGCGGTATAGGAATAGTCTTCAGTGAGAAGGCTGAAACAGCCCTTCTAGACTGGATGCCAATCAACAGTCGCTTGTGTGCCGTGAGACTACAGGATCAGTCGACGTCTGGAAGGGTAGTTGTGTTAAGCGCATTTTATTTGTTATCTCGGTATACGCTCAAACAGACTGCAGCACTGATATGGAAAAAGCCGAGTTTTACGACAACGTTGTCACCCTTGTTTGGGAGAGCAAAGGCTCTGACATTGTAGTGGTAGCAGGTGATTTTAATGCACAAGTTGGAAAACAGTGCATCGCAGTCCTGTTTAGGTGGGCTCTGCGCCTTGCCTGCTCAACGAACAGACAACGGGGAAAGACTTCTATTCTGTACAGACAGTAACCTATTCCTGTCTAGTACGAATTTCCGATACAGTTCGCGTTGCACAGCGACATGGCGCTCCAACTCGACAGGTACTGAGAGTCAGATTGCCCATATCGCAGTTAGCTACCGTTGGCTCGGTTCTGTCCAGAACTGTAGATCATACTGTTCCATGCGTTAGTTTTAATGCGAATTTGCTTCATCTCAACGGCCATCGACGCAGGCCACAAGCACGATTGGCTGTCGGACATCTGTCTGATCCGGCTATTCGCAACAGCTATGAAGGGAAACTATTCGAGGAACTGAGAACTTCGACGAGCAGTGGGATCAAGTTAAGCAGGTTATGCATTTGGCAGCAAACTTCGCTTGTGGTGCTGGATCTAGCGTTCATTAAAGACACTGGATCTCGCAAGGGTCACTGGGTCTAATTGGACAAAAATACCAGCTGCCTAACTGCAAGGACGTGAATAAGGTGCGTCGACGGTTGCAGCTTCAGTTGACCATAAGCCTTAGGAATGACCGCGAAATATGGTGGGCTAAGGTAGCCGTAGAGATGGAAGCGGCGTCCGCTTCGGGTAACAGTCAAAGACTGTTTAAACTTATACGCGACAGCGGTTGGCGGCGAACTTCGGTTAATGAAGCCGTGTGCGATAAAAATGGAGAGCTCGTCCATGATAGACAGCAAAGGATGGACCGTTGGGCAGAACATTTCAAAGATCAGTTTAGCTGGCCATACGCTATCGTACTTAGTCCAACGTCTGGAGCTGTGAATCCTTGGGAGGTGTCACTTGATCCCCCAACGGAAGTGGAAGTGGAGTCGAATATTCGGCTTCTGAAGAGGGGAAAAGCTGCCGGTCCCGATGAACTTCCCCCAGTTCTTTTCAAATTGGGTGGAGAAGTGCTGATGAAATCACTTACCTCCTTGCTTCGTGATATTTGGAACGAGGAGCGTATCCCGCTATCGTGGGGTGAGTCACTGATT
>LUCM01004180.1:17234-96301 GCA_008360955.1 Fasciolopsis buskii
TTCTATTAATTCTCCTGACAATCACTTCTAATTCGCTTATAAATCTAGCAGGTCGAATTTGAATGCCGTCATCTCCCTTGTTCATCAAACTTGTTAGTCCTTAGACGTATCGATGAAATCTGTGCGTTGCACCTTCCTGGACTATTCGTCGGCATTCGACTCAGTCTTACTGTCGCTTCTACTTCACAAACTTGAAATATTTGGTTTTCGCAGGTTTTTATTAGTCTGGCCATCTGACTACATTACTAACCGAACTCAGTGGACATGACCGGATGGTAAAACTTCGAAATCCTTGGTTAACAACTCAGGAGTGCTTCAGGGTGTACGTTCACCGTATCTCTACTCTACTTACATGAGCGATTTATCAACTAGCTCCACTTGTCACCTGCATAAGTAAGCTGGTGATTTTGCCCTCTCTCAAGTTGCTTTGAGCAGGGAACACTTTCAAAGATCTGTCAGCATTTTATCTCCTATCTGCCATTTTCCCGTACGAGCCAACCTGAATCTAGTTGAAGCTCCATGAATGTAGATGTGAGTTGTTCGTGGAGGAGTCCACAGAAAAAGCACGACTGTGATTCGTTGATAAGTGTTTGCCAGTTGGATAAGCGAACGTTAGGAGGGAGGAAAAAAATGCCACGAGAATATAAATATGTATATATAGAAATTGTGAATAGTATCTGGTTGAGTGATGTAAATTTGCCCGGCGGCCGCCATTGCTGTGCCCTTTAACTGCTTGAACATAACCGATTACTGGATTTGGCTCTCCGTTGCTGTTTTGCTTGCCGTTGCATGTTCTTTCTTCATCTTGTATCATTTCGTATGCTAATTCTAACTCTTGTTGGATTTTCTTACTCTTGCAGTGTGATCCGCAGCCTTACTCATTGATTCATACTTAGGATTCATCTCTTTATTGGCTGCCGTTGAGTAACGCTTTATCATTGTTCCGAATTCCGCCTTCCGGTCCGTCAATCCTGGGGCTATTTCTTTTCGTCCTCAAGTGAGAACCCCAAACTGAACCGACACGAAATCTTGTTTTTTAGATGAAAAGGTCGCCTACTTAAAGGCTATTTTGCTTGCATATTTGCGTCTGTGGGCTGCTGTTATAACATCATGCTTTGGTAGACCCATCTCGCTAGGCACGTTTCACCTGATTTAGTTCAAGTTTCGTTCTCTAATCCGGACAGCTCATCTCAATTGATTGACACAACTCATCACATGATCTTCTCAGTTTGCAAATCCGCATGCTTGTCTTCTGATCACGCCACTCTTTCAGCTGGTAGCTAATCGGGTAACGTGGTATCCATCTGATCTTGCCATCTCTACTCGCCCGCTGTTTGACACGATTGGACTGCATCCACATTTGCGTATTGATTGGGATTTGCCTAGCGCGGTTCATCATCACGAACGCACCGATAACCAATGAGACAGCTCTAACAGACTCAGGCAAATGTCGGTTAAACTGTTATCCCCCTACAGTGCTTACTGTGTAAACGTAGTGTTTCCTTGTAAATTTGCCGTATTTGAACAGACTTTTCCCTGCTATACGTTGTATTTCTAAGCACAATGTATGCCTCACCATTCATACTATGTGGAATTCGCTTTTTGCTCTTTAGGCTATAAGAATGAATTATATGTGAACAGTGTGATTAGATAAAAGGGTCGTATAATAATAGTACTTTTTTTCTGCTTTTCACAGCCACGAATTGCGTGCCGCAACCATGAAAATTCTGAGCGCCGCTCTACAACCCCGTGCTTCGAACGTCCGAATTCAGTGGAATCTGAAGTCTTCGGATGGATCAGGTCATCTTGTACCGTTAGATATAGTGCCTGTTCCACAGTCCGTCCCACCAATTTTCAGTGGACACTTTGCTACAGTCTTTGGGTTATTCGATTATAGTAAGAGTTAATCCTCGGTTTTCGGTTGATCAACACCAGACTTACTACGCACTTTTATGTTTTCATCAGAGCCGGGTTGCTGAGCTTCGCATTCGAATTTCTCCGTATGATTAATGTCGTCAGTTCGTAGAATCTTATGTCATCTAAGGTGCAACTGATGCCCGTTTTGAAATCATTGAGTATTATTGGCTTATTTGCTGGATCGCTCCCACGTTTGTGTAGGAATTTAAAATTTCGTGCGTTTCTTATTCCCGCTTGCTAACGTAATTCATTGTCAAGTTACGAGTCTACGTCAGTTTCGATCTCACATAGATGTGATAGCCTTGATTGAGTTTTGGGATCATGTGAACTTCTATGTCAAGTTCATTGACAGAACTATGCGAATCTTTTCCGGTAAGTAGTTTCGCTGCACTTTATGCCCATGCAGCACGATTCATAAGTAGTACATTTAGAAATTGAGTGAAAATGATCGCCATTGATTTGGACATGCAAAATCTGGGCTGACCGACACAGCACTTCTATCGTTCCTGATGTTGATCTGGCTACAACATGTTGCGAGATTTGGGCATGAAAAAGTCAAGTCATTTTTAGTCGCTCCACATCCTACTAAATGAACAGAATTCCAGTCTTAATTCCGAAAAATTTTCTTCGTTGTACGTCCTTTTCTGTTGTCTTGATGGGGAAAATGAGGTCCACAAGCAAGCCAGAACCGTGTTGTCTTGCAAGCATGCTTACGCGAAATTTAAGATCAACTTCTGCATCGTTTCTTTCACCGGTAATCAAAAGCACAAGAGGCATGCCTACATCATTTGCGGATCGAATAGGACATACTTTGTATCTTTAAAGTTTTACTGGGCTGCTGTTAGATGAGATCCACAAAAGTAACTCTTGAAGTCGAGTTGCTGGATGATTTCATGCTGCTCCGATAGGTCAAGTGTACTAGTGATAGCACTTCACTGATCACCAGCAAACTCGGTGTCATTGGTTGAATTTACTCCTCCGGTTTTACAAATCACTGAACAACTGGTTCATTCGAACACGGCGAATGCCTGCTGAGAACAAAGTCAACAAAACATTTGTGATGAATAATAATGGACGGCTTTTGTCATGGAGCTAGAGCAATTTGAAGTTAACTAATATAAAAGTCGTACCGATAACGTGTTTATAACTCAGTTGTATACTCCCTTTCATTTGTAATCTTTTTTCCTTCGTGAATAGAATCTACGAATAATTGTCGCTCCCCATTTCTTACCGCGTTTCTTGACCATGCTGTCTACTCTTCATACTGTTAGGCACTTTACGTGTAACGGCAAACCACGTCCGCAGTTTGAGCTCTGTTTGTGCCCCAGTAAATGCGTCCTACTGGTGATACCTTTCTGCACACAAGACTTATATTCTGTGGTTTGCTATGGTGGATTAGTAGCCTTTCATTATGCCTTAGCATTGTACGATGAAACTCTGGTGGAGTTGGTGTTTACAGATTTGCAACGTCTGTGGTATTGGCGCGACATCCGGTTATCCATCAAAGACCTAGTTTTACTGCAACGATAGGGTTAGTCCTTCTTTACGATTTAGAAACTTGTCTGTCGCGGACAAACGTTTGAACACTAATGTCTACTTGTTTTTTTTTTCAATTTTGACATTGCTGAAGTTAGGCGTGGGCTTCTGGGTCGTAGAACTCAGTCAACCGAACGGACATTGGATTTAGATAGATTAAGGTGGTTGGAATAAATTTTGCACATGCCCGCGATTCGATTCTTTCGAGCAAGCAAAGGCTTTTAGATGGGTATGGGCTGCCAGTCTGTGGCCCGGAGAAAAGGCACGAAAACTCTAAGCAAAAGTGTCCCGAGTTGGGGTTCACGAGATCCCTCAACGTGATGTTGGATACTTTGTACAGTATGGCTAAATGCTAGAAGTAGTAACATTCCGGCGTTGGAAATAATTCCGCTTCTCTAAAGTTCTTCCGGATTAAAACCTTACATGTGTTCTTTCACTGTTATTTGATTCTTTGGTTTAGCGAATAAAACCGGGTATGTTTTTTGTGGAGTAATGATTGTGTGAACCGAATCTGGGTTGTATACAGATGCAGCTAGAAACTCAAGCCACTAGAAATAAACGTGGAAAAGACTAGCGAATGTGAAAAAAGGGAATAGATTGCAGTAGACAAGCGCAGAGACTGAAATGTTTACTTGCAGTCTGGAGAAAATGTGCGGTAATTAGTTGTCTCGTTAAACTTTATTTGATAATTTAGTCTTAGCACGTCCACATTTGCTTACTCTTTCGCTTTGGTGCTCATCATCCTGCAATGATTTTTTATTCCTAAGATCACAGTCACATGCTTTCTGGTCAAATCACTTTGGAATGCGAGGTGATGAACAGAAAACAAACATTATCTGTGAACATAGCGGATGTGATATCGACACAAAGAGTCTTGAGCGCAAATACCGATCTGCCGTTGCATCGACTTGCTGGGAAAGTTCAGCTAGATGAACTGAGCGATCAGCACAAGGCGATGAAGCTTGAAAAGAAGGATGACGAACAGAAAGCGGAAATGGAACCTACGGAACCTGAGCAATTGCAAAAGAAGATAGAACAATTATCATGTGCTTTGAACATAATCTCACCGTTTACAGCTTTTGTTGGTGTCGATCCGGTGAAGCTTGGTCAGTTGGCTGTTTTTTTTCTGGGGCAGCTTTACGCTATTTCTATAAATTTTCAAATAAATATCATACGAAAGAATCCAGTGCGCCCCAAATTGTGAAATAAAACGTCAGTGTTTCATTACAGTAGCTATATACTTTTGGCTCGGGCTTTTATAGCATCTGTTATCTCAGAACTCTGTGTATCAGATGTATACTAAAAAGTATACACTGCCAACCTGACCGATGAAACAATATCTATTGGGGCATTTTCGGATACAAAATCCAATCTGTTTGAAGTTATAGATCGCCCGTGTATTTGCATTTGGTGCTTAATAGCAACATTGGGTGCGTCTGAGAAGTAGCCACTTTATCATGTTTTTTTACTACATGTACCCTGGGTAAATATAGTGGAAGGAGTATTCTCCATAGACGGTATGGGCCACCACACCCAAGGGGGAGGGGGAACCAGCAAACTTGATCCTGAAATTTGATGTAGGGTAGAACCACATAAAGCCTCAGTAAACCAGACGTGATGCACTCTATTTCGGATCGTAATGCCACCTAATCTCTGGCTGACTGCTGTCATGCATTTATTTACGTATGTGCGCTCAGCTGTTTGATTATATAGCATACATTGATTTTGTTCTGTTTGTTCCCTTCTCGAAGTCAATTGTACAGGTTTACATGGGCACATGTAATTTTACGCCTTAGGGTGCCAACTTTGTGACCAATTACTCCTAATTCGACAGTGGAAAACAAATCCAATTTTTAATTTAGAGCAGATCTCAAACTGAAACTGAGTCAGAAACTCAGAGTTTGTCTTGAACATAAAAAGCTGCTTGGGATTCCTGTGTCATAATGCGATACTTTTTTACTGTTCTCCGGTATGATGACCTGCAGTCTGCAGGCGTCTAGCTATATCATGTATGTGAAGGAGCTTGACATAATACAGCTCACTGCTCTTCAGGCTTGATTACTGACCGAAATCACCCAACTGTAACTATAGCTCAGAGACGGCGAATCCCCTGCGCGAAGCGGGTGTCTATGACACGTAACAATATGACATCACTGGTTCGTTGTCATTGAGGAAGCACCGAAGTACTGATCACATCAGACATCTTGCTATCAGTCTCTTTCATACTTACATCTTTATTCAACCCGAGTATATATATATATATATATATATATATATATATAATGTCGCTTTCTTTGAAGTAAGCTTAGAACTCATTTGAATTGTTTTTCAGAACCAGTGAAACACACGCGTCCCAGGTAAGCCGCATCCTGTTTGTTCAATTCACCGTCAACATCTGATTGCTTTATTACTAGGCTGAATCTCAGTCTTTATTCGACTCCATTTTATTAGAAACACTGCGTGCGTAGCGGAACAGTCTTTCTGTCGCCACGTTGGTTAGACTGTTGATTTTAACCGGATATCCTTTTTCTGCCCCATAGAGTTTAAAGGGAAAATCACAAAGGGTGCTATTGAACTTGACATTTAGGTACAGAAAGTTCCATCAAAGATGGCTGCTGCATCTTGGATTTGTAAGTGAACAGTTAAAGAGCTGTTTAAGGGAAATTACGGCAGAAACATGTTAGTCTGGTCGCAGTAGCCGGAAGCTCAAAAACTAGTCGACCAAAATTTTCCGAAGTGTGAGATCATCTAATGGCCGCAGGTGTTTGCAAGGTTAGCAGAACTTTTATCTTTATAATTCCTTTACTAACGAAATAACGGTGTACATAATTTCTCAGGAAGAGGGCGGCGGTCAACAAAGGGTTGCAAGGTGAGGAAGTTGATCGGCGGTGGGAGGATTCGAATCCACGACCCTCACGTCCAAATTTCCTGACCTTATCCGTCGCACCACCGCCGGCCACTTAACCCACTCATTCTCATAACGCTGATCGCAGATTCTATGACTGTACGTTATTATTCGAATTATTATTATTATTGGGCAAAACAGCAATCTATAAAAACAATGATAGCTTTCTCCTCGTGGCAAAGAAATAAATTATTACTTCGTAACTTCAATAAAATTGCTAAGTAGAATTTTGGAAGGAATAGTGTGATGAGTGCGTTGGCGGTTGGTTTCACTATGGGCGTTCGGTTCAGTCATAGCAACTCTGTTTTTTATTTTCTGCCTTTTCTCAAGGCGTTCCAGTTGTTATGGCCACGTATTCGTTCCAAACGCGGTTCGTTAAAGACTGGATCGTTGGTTGATTCAATTCAAGTTTTTTGTGCATTTAAGTTAACATAGAGGTACTGAGAATCGTTCATTTTGTTTGTCTCTTCCCCACAGAAGTCCTGTTTATTGTAAGTCGTACCTATTGTTTCCATATTTGTCAACGGATTGGTTTCACCGCCTTGTATTTATTTCGTATTCTTCCTGTGTGGCGAACAATTTTATTTGTTATTTACTTGTTTTTCCACTTTTGAACGTCATTTTAAGAGCATCAACGGATCAAAGTTTAACGACCGGATCGAAACAGCTCTACATCCATTTTGTTTCCCCACAAATGCAGTCATTGGTGCCTCAGTTTGTTTCATGCGTTTAATCTTTTCTCATTTGTTATATGCACGTCGTGTCTGACATCTGATTGTATTCAGAGTAGTTGAGTGTGTGCCGCATATGTTAGACAGGTTTCCTGTGACGTTTAGAAATCTGCACACGACGTCCTTTTTAAAATAATTTCTTTCGATTTCTGATACACCGTGGGACGTAGCATGATAAAATTTCGTAAGCTGACGGGATATCAGTCAAAATAAACTACTGCATCAGATGTCAACTATCTGGTGAAATTGTCTTAGAAATTCGAAATAGTTTTTCTAATTACCCATTTTTCACGTTGTTCTTAGCGAATTTCCTCGGTACCGACGAAGCATGATTTGCTATATAAGACGACCTTTTATTATGTTCGTGATTAAGATTTTCGTTTCGATATTGCAACTGAAATGCGTTGTTTGCCAGTTCTTCGTACCTGTTTGTTTGGCGTTACTCAACCGGTCATGGGGTAATTGACCTAAGCGGGTTGGTTTACACTCAACCACTCCGTTGCCTTGTGGACATGTTATCGTCAGAACTGGAAAAAGTAGTTGAGACCCTTACTCGTTCTCCTTTGTTGCTGGGCTCCCTCGCAGTATCCATCTAGCATTTCCAATGAAATATGGAGCCAAAATTAATTTCAAACTGTATTGGCCGTCGCACAAGCTAATCAGGTTCGCACTACCCACTGAGGTAGGTAGTGATAAGTAGGCTACCGTACAGAATTCCCATGCTGAGTTAACGCCCCGTGGTCTTAGGGCCAAGATTTTTGAGTACAAGACTAGTTGGGATTTCCAAAGAAAAATCCTGTGGTGCGAGCGTGCTTTTTGACGAGTCTTACCAACGCTTGTTCTTCTGATATAATGACATGTAAGATACTACGAAAAATTACAGCTCGGTGGATTTATCAATTGATAACATTGGTGAAAGGGAAGAAACTAATTCCGACAGAATAGTTAAGCCTAAGTGTTCACTTTACTTAGCCGTCGTCAATGGTTGCACTGTTAACCAGTTAGGTCAACAAGCTGCCCTAACTAGAATTCATGAAACTTAGAATGGATGTATGATGCGTGCCCATCTTTTCCTGTTTTTCCCCATTCTATTGAATGATCTTTTGTTTTCCTTTTTTCCAAATGAGCCCATCCTGTCATTTGATTTATGAGGATATATATATATATATTTGTATATAGCTGTTGCAAGGTTCCGTTAGATTCTGATCACTGACGCCGACGGTGAGGTCGCAAGCGGTTCGCCGATAATCAAGCTGATATCATCCGTACTCTGTATTTATCAGTTTATCATTAATCTTGGCGTTGAACCTCTTTGAAAACCTTTAATCCAAAATTAGACGATATACTTGCTATTTTACTTCATCTGGCTTGAACCATTATCCTGATGGGTTGAAAAGTTTGATCTTTTGGAACCGTGTATCCGCATTCATATTTTGAGTATATGAATCTTCGATCACTCAATTCTAAAAGCATACCAGTATGAAGGATTCAGTTTCATGACTCTGAGATGTGTTTTGCACGTTAAAAGTGTAAAATGCCATGGCAGAACTTTATTAGCCCGAAGCCGATCCTCGTCTTTCTTGGGAAAGAATTGGATGAAATAAGTAGATGTAGTTAGTTGGATGGTTGTATCATGCTTGGTGATCGTATATCCGATGAAGTATTTTCACTCATAATGAAATCTCGATTGGCATTCATCTATGGCGTCGGGATGACATCAGTTTATCGACCTAAGATCGAGTATACGAAGCAGCACTAAGGTCGGTGTCGTCATACGACTCAGAAACATGGCTAAGCCATGGTATTCGAACACCGTTATCCTCATACTATTGGTAGGATTTAGTGGGTAAAGTTTGACACTAACTGAGAGGTTATGGATAGAGCACTGGGCCGTAAGATTTAATCTTCGGGGAAGAGTTTGAGCCTTAACAAATTAAGGTGATTGGGAGGTGTTTCGCGCATACTTGCAGGACGACTGGTTCGTTGTATACGTTACACAAGTTTATCCTGCAACAGATATTGGAAGACAGGCGCGGCCTCCATAAGTGCACGGTCTCTTTTTCATGGCTCAAAAGCGGCTTTCGACCAAGTTGACCGTGCTTACGCTGTTTATCTCTGAAAGTTGTAATAGGGAATCATTTTTCTTCCTCACCTTTTCTATGTTGAAGTTCAATTCTTTGTTGTTTCTTGCTTCATGCGTTCAGCGATTGAAAAAACTTGTCCCATAGTCTCCAGAATAGAAGTAGTCAGTCGTTATGGTACAGTTTCCAGTGCCATAGATCTACACGAGTTCTTAGTTGGCTAATGTTTTTCAAACCGCATGAGAGAAACGTAATGAAACCTAACTTCTGACCATTTCGAGGTTTCAGACCACTTATCCACCTGAACACCATTAGCCTTACTTTGGAGATCTTCCTCTCGAGCCTATCAATTTGTCTTATCTCATCCTTCCTCTTCATGGTTGAAACGAATATGAAAGTGACCCTATTGCTACATAGAAATGGTAACATTGATATTTTTCCAGACAATAAATTGAGTAACTGGGAATTTGCGAACCACATTTTATTTGTACATGAGCATCCTGGTACGTTGAGAGTATTCCACGACAGATTGCACTACGGCGTTGCCGTGTTCGACATGCTTCTTGAACGTTCGCAGTGTAAGATTCTGCTACTGGAATGGATTGGCTGTTAGTCAAACGTTGTTTATATAGAGGAACGAGGTTTCTACGTGGGTCACAACGCGTTTAGCAGCATTACAGTAACTCATAGTACATCGGATGGTGTCGTCAAGTTTCCGGATGTATCGACTAGCTTTTGCCAAATCTAGGCTCCTATGTCATCGTCGCGACCATGCGGCTATCAGTCAACTGTGTAGTGTGCATTTTAGCAGTTTTACAAATCGTTACGTTCCAAATGCTCCGTGTGTGAGGGAATGATAGACTAATCGGCGTTGCGCCTGATTCTAATATAGTTGTCTCATTTGTTATCAGTGGTTGAGAGATGATGAACCGTGGAAGACAAATCGTGATCAATCCGCAGCTTTGGACGCAATCAGATCGCGTTAAGCAACAGGCGATTACAGATGGCAAGACCAAATTGAGACCGTGTTACCTCATTGTCTGCCAATTATCAGCCGATATGGTTGCGCGATTAGAATGCAAGAGTGAGATATGCAAACATCATGTGGTAACCAATTACGATGGGCGGTCCGGATTCGAGAAAATTACTTGAACTGAATCAGGGAAATGGACCAAAGGAGATGGACCAATCAAGATGTGATCCGCACAACCGATGAAATAACGGCAGTCACATAGGGAGAAATATGCGAGCAAAATAGCTTGTAATTGGGTGTTTTTTTTCTAGTGAGGCGAGCTAGTGGCGACGAACGATAACGATCTAGAGCTAGGATTGGTTGGCTGGAAAGCATAATTCGAGACAGTGATTAGCCTTGGGTTTCTCAGGCTTCAGGTCAACTGCTCGCCCTGAACGCCTCTAGAAATACTCTCAAACGACCGTGAATCACAAACTGCTTCCGCTCAATCGCTGTCTTATCTGGGTTGAGATGGTTTCACAAAAGTGGGATGATGATAACACCAGGCATTCTCCACTGCCTCGATTGGTCTTTGTTTTTCTGTCTGAAGGAAATGGTTGAACTCAAATTGCAAACAATTCACGGATGGCGTTCGAAGCAAACGGCCGTTTGTTCATCGGTACCTGTGGAAGAGCGATATACTCAGCACTTGGGATATTCCCTCCTCCTCGCAGAGCATAAGAACTGACCAATCAGCCACCAGTCCGCGGTGTGTTGCGTGACCCTCAGATGTTCCTACTACCCAGTGAGTTCGATCATTTGGTCAAAGCCCGGAGTGGGATATCCCAAGTGAACCCTCTACTTCAGTCTGACCGATCAGGTATTATTCTGTCTGCGAAAGAATCCTGTTGGCTGGCTGGTGACGTGGTCAAAAATATAAAAGCCGTCATGTTTTCCTAACAATGGATATTTCTCCCTTTCGTTTTCTCATCCCCTCGTTGTTTTCGTCCTTCATCGTGATTACAATGGCGCATGATCTGTACTCATTTGTGCAATACATGCTTACCTACATATATATGTATATCCTTTTGTATATACATATATAACGTTAGCGTTGCACTCTGAAGATATATGCATATCTTTTGCCCACAGACGTCTTTGTTATGTCGGTGAAATGTAACATGAAAAATTTATTAATAATCTTGACGTTATTCCTAGGCCCCGTCGTTCAAACGTTGGAAGAGGCACTGAAGTTAGATTGGTGGAGTTCTTTGGTTAATATATTTCCAGTGCGTTCACATACATTATTTCCATGTAAGCTGTTCTTATATACATAGTTGTTAGAAGATGTGCGCAAATGGCAGTCCATGACGGGGCGAGAAGGACGGGTTCGACTGTTGCCTTGATGTCCACGAGGTCTCCCTGACGTGGTGTTTAATTTTTCAAAGTTTTATTTGAACTATATGTCCCTTTTTGATTCTCCTCTCAGCTCCTTCGCACAACCCAGGGTTTAGAGTCCTGGAACCTCCACAAAAGAGATGTAGGCGTCATGTGAATACTGAATTGTCCCGGTCCTACAAAGCTGCAAGCGGAAGCATGTTGCAAATGCTCATGATTCTTTAGAATAGTCGATATATTAGTGTTACATCTTCAGATTAGTTTTGCCAACATTAGTTGATGTCCTCTCGTTCCGTCTTAATCGCAAAATGGGAATTATGCTTGCAGTTCGGATTCACAGTCCTGTCGGATAGTGCGTCTAATGTGCATCCCGTAGGCTCTGATTCTCTTGTAGGCCACTAGAGAAAGATCGGTTGTCTAGTCGCAGAGGCTTCTTCTATCTGGTGTCCGCTTTTGTAGTTAAATATCACCATCTTCCTAAACCAAACTGACGGCCGTGCTGTGTTCCTTGACCTTGGCTTGCAACCGGTGTTTGCAAGGCTAAACCAAATCGAGGTCATAAAATCAACGTTGTCGAAACCGGTGCTATTTCTGGAGTTAAGCTCCCGTGGTCGAACTGCCGTTAGGCGCTTCCTCACTTTAATGATGACCTATATTATGCCGATCATTATGTGAGTGCCTACGATATCGTCCACGTGAAAAAACCACAGCTTCCCGGTACTCCTTGGTCCATCTTCTGTTGGAAACTGAAGTGATTGTGCCTACTTTCGCCAACCCCATCATCACCAATGCATCGACATCATCTCGTAGTGGTTGGTGTCCTCTTGTTGAGCGGAGATTGGTTGGTGCTCTATTCTCGATCACCTTGAGGTTGACCCCAGTATGATCGGGGGCGACTGGAAGGAGGTTAGCCAATTACCAAAGGTTGCTGACCGCAGCGAAAGCCTCTGTCTCAAATCCGGTGATTCACGTGAGTTGAGTTTAATAGCTACCTCTTGATATGAACGTTATACCCACTCGGAGCGCTTATTCAGAATCTAGGGTGAATATCTCGATGTTTGAAGATGAAGAATGAAAAAATCGCAAAATCGTTGCTGTCAGAGGAGCCATAGACGGTGTGAACATAACGGTTTAAAAAAGGAACAATATTCAACCTCCAATTGGGGAGGATTCAAGGTATGAAATTCGGAAGCAGAAGCCATTGGTAGATTTTTTCACAGGGACCAGCTTCAAGGAGAAAGCAGGAAAAAATTGAAGAAGACTTGTCTAACGAGAGGGAAAATTTATGTTTCAACTAAAAATATGAGATTGGAAGAGGTAGATCGATAAGAGCGATGCACCGAGCTACTTGGGTTCTAACCCTAAACGTAAATGATATCCCTGGGAACTTGATAAGAGTGTTCTGAATAAATACTAACATATAAGGGAATCACTTAGTCATGGTATTTGCGGAATTCATAAATAACGTGAAAACCGGCAACCCAACCCTGAGTACTGAGCACCACAAGGCCTCAATAATTTTAATGATTTGGCTCATCACGGGGCTGCCTACCTTTAAAGCTACACAGTAAACGGCATTCTTGACTTTGAAGTCTTTCTTCAACCACCGGGTTCCTGTTTGTAATCTTAAATCGGTCTAACCGTTGCTTTTCGTTCATTACGCTTCTGAGTATTCTGTGCTGTGGCTGTCTCTAATGGCTTGCTTATCGCTTTGGTTTAAAAAAAATCGCGGTTTAATCAAAATCACCGTAGGTAACAAGGAACTAGAAAATAAGAAATCATCAAAGAAAACTGTGCGTGTATTTAGCGTCAGTAATCAATCTGTGCTTGTTGTAATTTTAGATGCCCGTTGTTTTCATATTTACCCCACTTTTGGGCATTTTCACGTGTGCATTTCCGCAGCTTATTATCGACTCCGAGTTTTCTCGCTTTCTCACTTGCTATATTTTTTAGTGCAGAGTGCTAGGGCTGGTGGACGTGAGTTCCAGTTTCGTCTTTTAATTGCTTCAGTTCCTGCATGCTTTTTTACATTTCCACCACTGCCATCGCACTGGTTTATTTAACCTTTTCGCTGGAACACATTTGAGGATACTGGTAATAGTGGCCCTGCAACTTCGGTTAAACAGCTTAGCAGAGTATTGAGTATCTGCTTGGCGTCTGTGTCGACGGTGTCTCATCTAAACAGTTTTGTCGCTCATTTTTGGCAAAGGTAGAGAACAGGAGTTGTCCAGGGGGAGAACTTAATATTCTGACAACGATGGGAAATGGTGGTCAGTGGGTAAAATACCAATTAGAGTTAGAACGCTGTTGTTTCAAGAACTATTTTGCATATGCCCATTTCATCATTTTCGCAACTCATCGGCGTGGTATAACGCATCATTTCCCCTATAACCATAGACGCATCCAGGCTTCCATTATCTTACGATGGGTCTCCTCTTCCCTTGCCACATGCTTGCCCCCTGACATCGAGTTTGGCATCCCTCCTTTTGATAAAATTAGACCGGCAAGCTTCATGGTAGATTCCGATTGGAGGGTTCCTGTGATTGTCGCTTCATATTCTTAATGCTTGGCTTAGTCTCGTTGTCTGCCGTAACTGCTTGCAGAACGGGAATTTAGACTGGTTCAGTTGACTTTCTTGATCCCGCATCTGTTGCTCAAAGGGATTCTAGACCCTCACGGTGCTATGACTTCATGTTTGACGGAGGTTTTCTATGAGCGCCATCAGTCTATGTCATTATAATATACATCCATCAGACCATGAAAAAGACTTTGAATGCGAAGAAATTTCTTTCCGAAGTATCGCTTCAGACATTTACATATATAGTACTGGGCAAAATTGGTAAAAATTTATGGTTTTCGTTTGTAACTGGCGAATGAGTGGAACAAATTTGCTAGCTTGAAAACCAACTGGGATTTTATGGTCTGAGGGATAGGTGTAAAAGGATGTCTGTGTCATAGTGTGGGGCCGAAAAAAATTCAAATACTGGTGTGAAAATAAAACGAATCTGAAAACCATTGGGTAGAGATAGGATTATGGGGTTCATTTTCCCGACCAAGACAGGAACAAAGTTTGTACAACACTATGCTGGTTACATATCTCTGGCTTCAACAGTCTAATTACTATGGATTCAGCAGCCATGAGGAAGCTTTTACGTATTCCTTCGGTGTTAATCCTCGGTTCTGCTGAGATACTGTTATTTTCCAACTCGATCGTCAACTTGGTATTCTGATGGGTGGTGTTGGACGCGCATAACTGAACAGAAAGAAAATGACGAACGTGTCATCCATAGATCTTGCTTTTAAATCTAAACCGGAGATAATGCAAATTTGTTCCACTCATTCGCCCGTCACAAACGAAAGGCATAAATTTTTACCAATTTTACCCAGTACTATGTATGTAAATGTCTGAAGCGATACTTCGAAAAGAAATTTCTTCGCATTCAAAGTCTTTTTCATGATCTGATGGGCATAGTTGGATGCATAGTATAGTGACATCACGATGAAGCTTGAGATAATATGGAGATTTGGAGTAAATTTTTCTATTTAACTCGTGCTTAGTTTCACAGTTTTGTAAGACTGCCCGTTTTTCGTTCGCCGTTGAAACTTCAAGCGCAAAGCTGTTGTTTGCTTTTCGGCTTGATCGGTGGTTTACGCCCATTGTGCAAAACCCTTCACTGTCGGTCCACCGTCAACGTTTTGGGATGTTTCTTTGCCTCATTGATGTGGGTTTTCATGGTTTGGTGTATGATATGCATGTTTTCTGCTCATCTGTCTTCTTTTATTTATTACGGGCTCCCGGTTTTTTATTTCAGTTGGGTTGGCTATGCCTGTTTTACGTGAGTTTCGAATCACTTGTTTATTTTTATTTACCTGATGCTAACGCATTTCGGTTACATTATTGTCGCGAAAGTGCAGTAAATGCTGCATAGACATCAGCACTAAACGTTCACGAACTGCACTCAAGCTTGCGTGTGTGCAATCTCGCTTGAGAAAAAACCTGTTTGCATGCTTGTCCAACCCGGGTCAACTAACGCTCGCAGGCGAGGTTTGAAAACAACTTGTCTGCCGTGGAATGAAGATTGCTGTTAGTCTTGTGGCATGCCCCCTGTTCCTTGAGGTGGTTTTTCGTCGCGCGACAAGTGTCTAAATCAAATTGGCTATAAAAAAAAGCAAACTGTCGGAAGCAATCAGCCAGCAGCATGGAACACGGGAGGCATCTGTACGTTGTTCGGAGCACGCCAACCGATTTCTGTTGAAAATCACCAAAACTTTTGGACGGGAAAAATGAGCGTAACTAATCTAATCAATAATCCATTTAAAGCGATCATTTTCGTTCAGTTATAAATAAATCTACTGCAGCAAACCTATCTGATTTCTTCGTTTAGTTTCTGAAACGCTATTTTCAATTTCACTGCTTGTCTGTTCCGCCAACAAGTCATTGATGTGGATTAAAATGACTAATTCGCACTCACATGATCCATATACTTACACTGTTGTCCCGATGTCTACTATTTTTCAACATGTTTTAGTGTTACTATTTCAGTTACTCCCTGTGGGACTTAAGCTTGTAACAAGTTAGGAGTGCAAATGTGTTCTGTACACCTTTCACACCAGGACGACGAGGTGCCCGTAAAAATATATCTCCATGTGAATGTGAAACGAAAAATCCCACGTAAGCCATTCTAGTATCGTTTAAATCCTCAATGAATTGTTTTCAGGAAGACATATATCGGTCCCAGGGGATAAACCACAGCTGGAAAAATCGGTCGAATTTCGCTACACTGTTGGATTAAAAACGAAGTATTTCGGTAATTTATGCACTCATCAACATTCTCATAATGAAATAAGGTAGCATGATTGAAGACAATGGGGATTTCAAACGGTCGTAGTTGAGCCTTCCTACTAATCACAGCTTTATTCATGTGACTTGGCCGTATTGACCCGTAGTGAGAATAGAAATCAAATGGCGAAGGAATATGGATCGATCAATAAGAACTAAAATAAGAAATAAATTGAACAAAACGAAAAGTAATATTTTCTGGAAACTTTGAGAAATATCAACTAAAACTTGATTTCCAACTCATAATGGTCGACTGAAATACGGTTCAGTTGAGACCGTCGGATAATGGATAATTCCGCATGTGCTAACGTCACTTGGGAGAGCAATCAAGATCGCTGTCGCCGAATTTCGCCCAAATAGTTGACTAATCTTCAACGTCAAATACGATATGCACATCTGCACCCATTCTCGTCATACAACACTTTATTGAATAACTTATTGATCGATCCATATTCCTTCGCCATTTGATTTCTATTCTCACTACGGGTCAATACGGCCAAGTCACATGAATAAAGCTGTGATTAGTAGGAAGGCTCAACTACGACCGTTTGAAATCCCTATTGTCTTCAATCATGCTACCTTATTTCATTATGAGGATGTTGATAAGTGCATAAATTACCGAAATACTTCGTTTTTAATCCAACAGTGTAGCGAAATTCGACCGATTTTTCCAGCTGTGGTTTATCCCCTGGGACCGATATATGTCTTCCTGAAAACAATTCATTGAGGATTTAAACGATACTAGAATGGCTTACGTGGGATTTTTCGTTTCACATTCACATGGAGATATATTTTTTACGGGCACCTCGTCGTCCTGGTGTGAAAGGTGTACAGAACACATTTGCACTCCTAACTTGTTACAAGCTTAAGTCCCACAGGGAGTAACTGAAATAGTAACACTAAAACATGTTGAAAAATAGTAGACATCGGGACAACAGTGTAAGTATATGGATCATGTGAGTGCGAATTAGTCATTTTAATCCACATCAATGACTTGTTGGCGGAACAGACAAGCAGTGAAATTGAAAATAGCGTTTCAGAAACTAAACGAAGAAATCAAATAGGTTTGCTGCAGTAGATTTATTTATAGCTGAATCAAAATGTTTTCTTGAAATAAATTTATTTGCTGTTCTTTCCCTTTGGTTCAGATTTTAATATTGAGTATTGTGGCTAAGGTGAAGAACATTCATGTCAGCTTAGATGAAATGTTTTCTCTTGTAATTGTGTAAGTTTTCGATCTTTATTTTTGTTCATTCCATTTGTTGTATTTCGTGCGCATGTGTTCGTGATTTTGTTTTTGTTTATCCACTGCTTTTTTGCTTGTCGTCTTTGGGGATACAATTTGCCGGGTTATTACAACTGTCACTGTTTGTGTTGTCTAGTTCCCATTGATTTGGAAGAGTTCTTGAATATGAACAGAAGTGCCGTAGAAAGTACTTTTCTCTGTTTTTTCCTCTGATTCAGAAACAGCAATCCATAGGTTTTTTCCACAAATGCTTGAAAATCATGTCGAATTAGTTTTATCTCGGCTTATTGGCTCTGGTTGTGCTTGCCTTCTTGGTGAGAAAGCGAAGGTTCACACTGAGGTTTCCATAATTGATAAACACCATGATGTCCTCCTGTGAAGGAAATTCTGTAGTCTGGCACCCTCGAGTATAATATCGACGGTATTATTCGACGCTTGCCTGCAAATGGTTTCGCCGAAGGACAGCCAGTCGTGACACCCATCCATTCGTAAAGTACCAAATTAAACCAGTTTGATTTGGGCTCAGAATAAACGGTAGAATTGTGTGTTAACTTCGGCGAATTCCTCGCGGAATTGAACTCTGATCACACCAGGTAAATTCGGTGGATTCTTCTAGTACAGCTCGTTTCGAATACGAATTTTTCATGGATCTCCAATCGGGCGATTCTTGAATGTGGTTAATTTCTGCTGTTGATTAAGTAGTTACTTTTTGTTGCAGGTTGTACACTTTTGACGTTGTACACGCTCGCTAATTGGCTGTTATCCTTTACTTGTCATAGGTTGCGCGATGTCATCCGATGTCCCCGGTAAGTTCATGACAACTGTGTTCATTCTTCGCGTGTGGAACCCCTGAATTATCGTATCGAAAGTGTTTCTCGTATTTCTGACAGTCGTCGAGAGAAGTTATGATTCAACAGGTTGGTATGTAGACGCAACAAAAAGAGCGTGCGTAATCGTTCAGTTTCATTTTTCCCGTTACCCGATACTCCATTCCGTTTGTCTCAGGGTTTGCAGACATCATTTTCTCGGTGCCTCCCTCATTTTGGTATTCATTTCTCTTCTTGATTCTCAACTCAGTTTGCGCGATAGTGTGAATAACATTTTTTATTGTACGCAATCACGAGTTCAATTGCCAACGCACAACCCTCCGCCCTCTGATCACAACCGAAAAAACAGAATTCCCTACCGGTTTTCTGCGGGTCCAAGGTCTGGGCGGCCTATGGTAAAATATACTGGATAACAATCAAATCATGACCCCATGTGTCTGTACGATTTTCGTGGAATATGGAACAGGGCTTGAGTCATTCATGAAAGATGATGTTCCAGTGTCCGGATGTATATATATGCAGCCATGGATGCCACATGGCGTTGGGTGTTTAACCAGTCGATGCTGAACCAAAGGATTAATACTACGAATTTCACAGTTATTCGTTGTCTGAAACACGCCGTTTTTCCTGAAATCGTTTCGCTCTGGTTGTCCCCACTGATTGGAAAATGCTCCTAATTCTTTGGGAATAGTGCTCATGTCGAATATGAGTGTAGTAAAACTCAGTGTTATAAAATAGTTTTCATCTACGCATATTCATCACGAAGTCAGTGGATGTTATTGGCCGACGAATTTCTCGGTGGATATGAGGTTGCACAACTAGCTGTCAATACAAAGCAGACCTCAAGGCTTATGGGGCTACTTCACTTTTTCTAAACAGAAGAACGCCCAAACGACGTAAGGAGTGTATCGAAAAATCGATGCGCCATGTATTGGTTTTTATTGTGAATGATATAATATTAATAACACAGCGCATTACATCTACCAACAACGCTGTGTTATTAATATTATATCATTCACAAGAAGAACGCCTAACCGTGAAGAGGACTTCAGCTCACCTAATAAGTAGCTGTGGACAAGCAGCAACGGTCGCAAGGATGTGGTGTGTCATTCTTGTCTGGATAGCTTCTGTCAAGTAAAATACCGTTCTAGTCTGTTTATGACGACGTGACTTACCAAAATGAAGCAATGCATACAGACCATTGCATACACTGGTTATGCCAAATTCCTCCATACCATTGGTTACCCATGCTTGTTCATTTATACTCTGTGACTGGTACACTACCCACTACCTGGCTGTTCAAATTAAAGCGGGGATTAACTTAGGGCTCTGCCGCTTGGGTCAGAAGGCCGAAGCTGGAAGGCTGAAGTGTTTTGCAGAAGTTATTAGGGTCCTATGATCGGTACGTTTTTTGCTGACTCCAGATCTGAATCCTAATATTCCAATGATCCAGTGACCGAAAAACATGTTAGAGTACAATTTATCAGTAAGAGAAGCAATTTAGGCCTGTTAAGTAACAGGTTACACCCATGTCCTACGATTATCGACAGACTGGTATGACATTTTATTTTGTAGATCCTTACCTTGCGAAAACCGGCCGCGTCCTCGTGGATGCTGTTGCTGGTCCACTGCCGCTTGCTCGGTTATCCGAAGCCCATCTTTACTGAAGTCTTTCGCTCCACAAACTGAGAACACGCTAAGTGGCTTGCAGATTTGACCATAAGGGTGTCACTGGGATATTTTTCTGATTTAAATAGATAAAATGATCACCTTCTCTCTTTTGGACATTCATATCTTATCACATGCTTGCACTTGATTGTAGTTGATCGGAGACGGCCCATGGTCATTAGGACTCACCATACACTGTACGGAGGTGTGAACGACAACGGTGGCCGTGAAACTTGAAGTGGAAGTGAAACACGTTAGGTTCCGATTGGCCAGGTTTGATGGTGAGCCGGGCGACAGCCAATTATCATGTACAACGAAAAAAGACTAGCCGATCTGATATTCGGAACTCACCTTTTTGAGGTGACAGATGCCTAGTCATCTTAGCCAGTGCTGGTGGCATTTGAGTTGTGGAATCTGTGATAAAGCCTTGGGAGCAGTTATGACACATTCAAGCAGCTTCTCATTATTGTCACCATGTTGGTGCCACTGTGGTCGTTCTCCCCTTTTTGAGTGCGAAAAAATACGTGTGTATATCACTTGTATAATATGAGAATGAAAGGATCATGGATCCATCTTTTGGAATCCCAACTGTGGTTGTTAATTGTTCAATGTGGGTTAGGTACTGCCAGCCTATGAAAGAACAACGTAGAAGATAATATATTTTCAGCCACTAGTTTGCAAACGACTTAATGAAGATTTCTGGAAGCACACGATCAATTTCACGGTTATTGCCGCTCACCAGGCACACTGCTGACTAAAATACACAATCTTACACTTCTGGCATCGTCGGGCTGTAAGCTGACAATGCCTGACCCACACAGAACAACCGGCGATCGCAGTTGTGATCCCATAAAAGACTCTAGATCCATCGACCCTCTTGTCAGACAAACAAGATTATAGTGCGAACATAATCATCGCCAATAGGCTCGCAATATTTTTGTCTAAACCAAGACCCAATCGAAGCCTGCTGGGACGAATAAAGTCAGGTGTATTCACAATAATTTAAGGTGTCTGTTGCTGGATGTCCGGCATTATTCTTCTGTAACTTTTTGGTTCAGGTGAAGTGGTGTCCAGCAACTTCGGTAAGACAATTTTTCCCCCACACTCCAGCAAGTTTTGGAATTTCTACGTCAACATCTGTCGATTAGGTGGGTCATTTACTTATCACTTCGGGACCTGAAACATTTCCCATAGAGTCAATATTCTTGTAATGTTTTTATTTGAAGCCTACTCTGCCTTCATCCGGTTTGCGTCGGTTTGAAAAGCTGCTTTACTTAAGCTTGTACACTGATACACGGTCGTTGCTTTATATCTTCTCATTTCTTATAATCGCGGGAATATCCCCGTCTCCGTAGACAAAAATTCCCCTTTTCGTTCTGCATCCTCTTTCGATCGTTTTGTAAAGTTTTTTTCTCATTCAAAAGTAGATAAATGAACACAGACAACTAAACATCAGTTGGCATGTGAACGTTCCCTCAGTCATTTGATTGTAAATCGTGCCCTGAAAAAGACTACCCACTGTAGTCGAAACGTTGGCGCATTACATCTACCAACAACGCTGTTATTAACATTATATCATTCACAGTAAATTTTTCTTATTTATGTGGGCGTGAAGAACTTATGCCGGGGTTCTTTTACACTAATGTCCATTTTGTGAGTGTTCTACAGGTCACTACATGGCATTCATCCATCAACTAAATTAACGTTTCGCCAGATTATCGCTGGGTAGTTATGTTTTCTGCTTTATTGCTCAATTAATGCATGCTTTAAATCAATTGGCGCTTGGAGCGTTTAAGTATTGCGTCACTCAATCCTGACAATGTTCTATGAAATATCGGTACTAATCTCCGTCAGGACTGGAGAAAATAACTCGTGAATTTTGAACGTTAATATGTGTGATTCCGTGACCACCTTCGGATGTAATTGATTTCCTCCAAGAAAAGCACACTCTTAGCAAAATCTCATTCGTTTAATGTGATGTAAAGTGCGGCCTTGTTTGGTTTGAAACACTGAAAAAGCTAAACTCCGAAACTTTGCTCTGGCCAAGCGTTGTCAATCAGTTCGATTTCTTTCACACTATACTATCGAATGATTTTACTGTTTTTTACTGCTTCACTGTCGCGATTACAACCAAAGCGATTGGTGCACTACATCGAATGACCTTGAAGCCAGGTCAACTTTGATGGAAGCCAAGATCTTTTCCAATTGAAAATTTTTTGTTCCTGATCAACCATGATTGTTAGTTCTCAGCTTGCACAATGCACCCCAACTAACGATTGAATTATTAGATGAGCGAACGTATAAGTACAGGGGTCATCACGAGTAAGATTTATATATATATATATATATATATATATATATATCCAAAGGTGGTCACAGCACTACATACACTGCTGTTTAAATTTAACCGTAGAAGTTATTTTCTTTAAGCTTAATGTAAATTATTAGCATTTAATTCATACTTGTCCCTGCAAAGAAGGAAAATGTCAAGGTGTTTTAACTGTCAACAGGCATGGAGTATGAATTAGTCCTGCGTTAGTATCCTGCGCTATAGTGTAAATTGCTGTGGGCGGTATTGTAGCGCCGCGTTAATTTTGTTGATGAGTGCATATCATGCTATGGCCCGTGAAAAGAGATATTTATTGAGAAATATTTCCGGAAATGATTATTGCATTTCACTTTAGCCCCTTTGAATTCTTTTCATCAATGTAAATCGAACGAGAGAACCCCTTTCGAAAAAATAAAATGGAAGGTATTCAGAACAAGAGAAACTAGCCCATTGTACTGATGAGATATTCCAAAATTCTTTGAAGACAGCAATATAGAAAAACGATAGTTCTTCCAGAAGAGCAGGTTGCCGCAAGTCCTTGGAAATGGCGCTTAGCGTTGGATTAAGATTTATGTAAAACCAGCTAACCTGTCGCTTGTAGTTATTCGAGATTTGCCTTTCATCTTGACGTGATAGTTCAGTGGGCTATCTACACCGCGAATACTTTCATCGACATTCTACTACTCTTCGGCCTATTAGGCGAAAGTAATTTTAGATTCGATTCGCTGTTCGCTACGTTAAAGTGATCCGAAAAATAATAAATCTCAGTAGTGGACCCATCGGTTGCCGTCGTTTATCGATGCCTACATTGACCAGGTGGTCACAACCTAAAGCATTCGCTTTCGGGTTCTTCAACCATCTGGCAACGTCCTCACTTGGAAGCCCTCTGTTGGCTGCAACCCCCTTCCCTAGTTGCTGTCTTACTAATAAAAGAAGTAAACAGACGTCCCTGGCAATGTGAATTCACTCATCCAATTACTGCTTACTACTTCTATATATGCATATGTATATTCTGGGGCCTTCTGCCCTCGTTCCAAAGGTTGGCTCGGCTCAGCTGACAAAGAATTATCGACGAATCACCGTAGTGGTTCTTCTATGGGCTGTTCGACGAAGAGCTTCCATGCACACTCCTGATGCCACAAATTCGATATTATATATATATATATATATATATATATATATATATATATAATTATCCCCATGGAACTAGTTATTCTACCGATCTCGAACCTTAGTTCTGGATTGCATAATGAAGTGATGCTTATAATCTCGATCAGCACAGCCATGGAATCCGAGATTGTTTTCGGGTACGGTGCTGTTAACATGGGAAATTAATGAATTCAAAGCATGTAGTCATCTAACTCGCAATACGTTTTTAAAGTCACTTCCATATAAGGCTTCCTTTAGACATGGTAGAATTCACCATATAATTGCTTCAACTGTAAAATGTCTTCAACCTCGATGGGATCCGAATCCACCTATCAACGTCACGTGTGCTCTAATCAGCTGGTCCGCGAGGCTAAGCCGAAAGGTTTGCGAGTATTTCACTTAAGGACCAGGTTACTCAAACATGACGTCCACCACAATGAGGTTATGGCGATTTGACTGTTAGAGCAGAATTTTCCTCTGAATCGGCCGGCATCTATTGATCTTTGAGTGAAACGTCCGAGCACCTTTCCACTTCTCGTGATTCAGCGGTTCAGATTGGCGAATTCGATTCCCGCCGAAGTCGAGGACTTTTCGTACTTGGAACAATCCTGCAATTGTCAAAATCTGCCCGCCACATTTCTTTACAATGATTTGCAATATATGGAATAACAAAACAGCCAGTAGCTTGCGGGAAAATACCAAACAGCACTCAGGTGTCAGTCAAGGGGCAATCCGAAGAAAGAAGGCACCGTGGATCTGATCATTCATGGACCCGAAGATTAGCTCACACTTTGGAATAAGCAACCAATCACAGGCAGACGCAGGTGCATTGGTTTCTCGATAGGCAACTCAAGTGTGTGTACTCGTGTGCACACGAGCACAATGACATCGAGGAGCGCAGATGAAAATGCTGGGTATGGGTGATATTCTCAATTTGGTCGAATGAGTGATGTCCGCGCGTGTGTGTGTATGCATGTTTGTGTGGCAACATGAGTGCAATAAGGTGAACCGGTGGAGAGAATGGTAGATAATACCAAAAGTCAACAGTAAAGGTGGGGCGGTGACAGTTAGTGTTTGTGCTCATAACTCTTTGTCAGAACAGGGTCCATGTGGGATAGTCCAGACTGATGTCGTCTCTTTCAAGCATACGCTGAATTTGTGGATGCACATGTATGTGTTGCGTACGTCTCTAAGAGAAATTTGTAGTTGAAAGCACAGAAGAAAAATTACAAGATATCTGTGTCTTGTTATGTGTCTATTTCGTTTGTTGCCATAGTAAGGGGAGAAAATGAGAGTGCACAGAGCGAATCTGTAAACCAATGAAGGAATGCAGTCGAATAGATCCGTGAGCTGTTTGTGTCAAGTTGCTCGATCCACAGGCGCGGTTTTTAGGGACCCATAACAAACTTTTAACTATCCAAGTGTAACTCAGAAGACAGCGAGACGAAACATATAGTTCCTAATGTACCCGGAAGATAGTGGCTCAGTAGTCACTTCGCATATCCTTAGAATTGGGCCAGACATTCTGGGCGCCCAGTTCATTCTTGCAGCGCAGATGCATGTGAAGAGTGTTGTGCGCTCCGTACACCGTCCATAGCTGTTTTAGAATCTATTTAAGCTAAAAATGAGGTTGTTTGTTTTTGCATTGTTTCTCCCCTCACCTTATCTTTAGTCGTTTTTCGTGGTTACCTTCTTGGTGTAAGAGTGGAATAATTTTGTTGATGAAATAGACTATTGACCGAAAAGTCGTTTGTAACTTCAGCTGACCTCCCCATGTATGCCAGTTAGATAGTACCTGTGTCTATTGGGAGCTGCCGCTCGGTCTCTATACACTTTTAGTCCAACCTCGCCTGCCTTATTGTTACTATTTTCTTTCTTACCAATTTTTAGATGGCGCAACAGTAGGTATGTCTTTACCGTATCCGCTCATGTGATGCGACTAGGGTTTGTTATAATATGTGCGTATGAATTCCTTTCTCCCTCGCCTTCATTGCGCTTATTCCTTATTGATAACTCCTTAGTAGATTAGCGTATGTAGCTTTATGTATCTGGATCCTTTTCACATGTTGATTAGTTTTTTCTGTTTTGTCAGCCGCAGCTGTCGACATGAGGAACTGGGGCAAGATTGCGAATCCGTCTATTTATTTGCTTTCTGCTCTTGGGCTGTACTGCACTGCGTATTAGAAATTGCGTTACATTGAATCACTGCCAATGGTTGCCTGATATTTCACTTTTTATGGATTTACCTCCATCAAATCTCTAGAAAATCGGTGAAAGTTGTCGGTTATCGGTTCTACATGGTTCACTTTTCTGGAAGCAACACATCGTCGCTTCGATTCATGCGTCATTTTTTATCGAGCGAGTTTTAGTGATGTGTTGTTTTGCATCTGGCGCAGAATCTGCTCAAGCTTATCGAGGTGTTGGTTCGGCGGTGCAGCATAGCCTGCACTTTGTTAGAATGCGTAGACTAATGGCTATGTGGTTTGGGAATGTTTTCTTCAACTAGAAGGTTATCGGCAGGTTTGATGTGTTTGTAGTTTTTCGGGTAGACTCGAAAAGGAGTTGTGTATTGTGATTGGTAGTTTCCTGGCTATCGTGTGACGTGACGCATAACCTTGAATGACAAGATTATTTTGGGCTAGGTACATAAAGCCAGGTGGTTCCATTCACGTGTTTCTTAACTGAATCCCCTTGTCCAACAATCTAGGTGTGATATAGGTGCGCTTTCTATACTGTACCGAACGGATTTTTCCGGAATGAGGTAATTTCGTTAGAAAACCATCTTGCCACAATCACGCTAACTTTCACTGTTTTCAAAGCACCATTCGAACGGTGATTGTATTCACTCAATGTGTCAAGCAATCTGAATCCCTTACGCTTGTCACAATCTCCAACCATTCATCAGACAGGAGGTGGTGTGCACAGTAATGCTGTCACAGCATCAGTGGAATTACCAGTTGTTTCTCTTTGCCCTCATTTCTTTCCACAGTTGAGTGGAACTTCTCAGTGTAGAGTTCTGAGGTGACAGGAAAGACTGGGTGTTGCAAATACTGACAGATTTGCTTGCACATATCGTTGTCGATGTTTGAATGTCAAAATTTGCAATTGAGTTTCTCGTTAGCTCTCATCGGTTGGTAATGATGAGCTTTCTCTACGTCCGATTTATTGAGACCCTATGCGATGCACTGTGGATGCCAGTCCCTGTCCTCTTAGGAGCGCGACAGGCCTGAGACATATCCCGTTTACTGCACTCAATCTGAACATTTAGAAAGGTAATTTTTCCCATGTTTATCAAAGAATAATCGAGCGTTCGCTCGATGGAATAGTTTGCTTGTGGACCGTCAAGCTACTTGTTTTATGGCAAGTTAATGTACCTAAAATTCTTCGTCGAGCTCTGTGATCCCCTTTCGAAGTACTGTCTAACGGAATTCAAGAGCTCATGATTTGTTGTCCAGTTACTCTCGAAATTGGTCATCGTTCCATTACAGTTTATGGGAAATGAAACGCAAGGGTTAAAATTATTTGAAACAGTTTACTTTGGGATTGGCTATGTGATGGCTATCATCTGATCAGTAAAATTAGCCCTACTTTCAAGTCATCAGTGTCACTTGGTTCACCTCATGCTTCTGTCTCCGTGCAACGTACGTTCGCGCTCATAGGAAATGCAGGGGATGAATCAAATGCTTTTGCTCACAAGACTCAGTCGTCAGAGAAGTAATAGCCGTGGATTCAGCGAATTTGCGTGCATACCCGGATTCGAATAATTAGTTGGCACGTGGTAGGAGACTTCTGCCAGTGCCATGGCCATTTCTACCAGATTTGCGAGGAAGAGACCAGATGTTTTACATATTCTTCCATCCATCCGCTGAATTACTCATTCGGTGCCTTTCACGTCATTAAATTGATCTGTTTCTGGTTATAAACGTTGTCGAACAGCCTCCCGAAATTTTGATTGTATGTTCCGAGTTTAACATTCTTCCCTAAAATGTGTTAATGGGCCAATGACACAAAACAAATATTTTCAAAGACTACTTGCAGAACTCGCATTTCTCTCGCATCTGTACCATCAGACATAAATTTAAAAACGGCCACTAGTTATTTTGTTCAAGGAGCTTTTAGATGACTGCAATGAGTTTCGATGATCGCGAACCTAATTTTTGAGGAGCATTTGCTTCGTCTTTTTTGTTTAATTTTCTCATGTGATCTAGAAATCCTCTTATTCAGGATGAGTTAATTCTTCTGGTTACGCGCTTTTTATCATTTGCGAAAATTCTATGGTAAACAACTGTCATCTGTTCTTTTCTGTGTCATATCTGCTCCTGTTTCTCAGCTAACGCGGAGTATGAGTTTCGTGAGTTACTTTCAGATTGATGTTGCTTCTTTTTTTACACATTGTAACGGGAAGTAGCTGATGTGAACGGTTGATGTCTTTCCGCACCGCAGGCTAGATGCATGATTTCGGTTTCAAAATGATTGCCAAGTTTACTCGTTTCTTCGCTTCCTGTTATTGCGTTGAATTTCCTCGTCATTTTGCTCTTAAAGAAATAATTTACGTTATCTGGTTAGAGTTGGTTCGGACTCACATCTGAGTAACGGTCTAATCTGGTAGACAAAGTGTCCTCAACTCCCAGCATTGACATAGTGAGTCCCGCCGAGTCCATGAACCAAAGACATTCCGCTCCTAATTGTCCAGCACGCACTACTGTTGATTTCAAACAGGCTAGATATTGCCAGTTTGTGGCTCATCCATCAATCTCCAGTGCCATTTTATGAGTGGAAGGGTGAGTGGGGGGATGTCACGTAACTTCGTAACATTCTTCTGCTGTGTTTAAACACTCTCATTGATTGTTCTTGTTATTCTTTGTTATTGCATTGGCTTGGTAATTTCTTTGTGCTCGCCGGCTGGTCATGTTCAGTCTAACTTTTCCCTCTTATTTCTGTTCTAAGTAACTGGATGGTTGTGCATTTTTCGTCTCTGTTGCCATGGCAACTCTCGTGGTATTTTATCCGCAGGTTTATTATGACCATACCGTGCTTTCCCGAAACCAAGGGATATTTTAGAACTAGGCTTCGTGACCTCCCCAGGGTGCGGAGTTACCCGATTTGTGGTGCGCTGTGGCGACACTCCTGAGGCAGAAAGTAGTTTGTGATCCAGTTAATAATTTTTATCTATAAAACTAATTTATTCAAATACCATTGCTCTGCATCTAATTTGTGTCCAGTACTATATTCTGCACAAAATGTTTCACACTGCGCTTTCTCCCAACTGAAGTCTGTGAACAAGCCGTGGAGGAGGAATGCTGTGAAGATTCAGCACTAACAGAACCACCATGGCAACCACTTACGTCAGATCCGGTAAAGTCAAAATCGCGCGATTGTTTATTATGGTTAGTCGATTTGCAACGAGCCGATGGGTCCTGGATTTTGAACTCTGAGTTGTGCAGCTGTCTGAACGTATCAGAATCGGCTGTTCATTCCGCTTTACCGAAAACTTGTGAGTGCAGGATAGCTCCAGTTTTTTTTTGAAAGTGCGTTGTATGTCCTAAGTTGGACATTCCAATCAACACGCCGTTTTTTATTCATACAGCACTTATGATCGTTCTTTATAGGAGCTTCAATTGACGAGTTTTTAATTTATCTATCTATGTTGCTCCGTAGTAGATTAGTTTGACGTGAGAAATTCGGATTCCGGCAAACTTTCTCACTGGGTTCTCATTTGAATCGTTCGAAGTGATTGAATGGTAAGTTCATATAAGAACCACCAACAAACCTTTCAGAGCCTGGCCGATAGCGTAATGCCTAAGGCGTTCGACTCACAATCGTTCGTCCCGGGTTCGCGTCCCAGTTCGGACGCGGTCCATATGCACAGCTCATCATTCCTAACAAGGATGAAACACCTGTACACTGCTTCCATCGTTTGCTCATGCTCAGTTGAGCGATCATATCACATGGTGAATGAATTATTTCATGAAAACATTCAATCTCCTACTACTAAAATGTACCAAGTTATCAAGCTGTGTAGGTCATATGCAAAGCTCTTGTTCGTCGTACTTAGGCTACCTGCACAGAAGTGATCTATCAGTAGAGGTCGATTGCTTTGAGTTAGCGGTGAGTGAGCGTGCAAATCAGTCACGGATATGTGCAACATGGTCATGTGTATTGAAGTTGAACAAACCGTTCACAGCCTGTCCGGTAGCGTAATGGCTAAGGCGTTCGACTCACAATCGTTCGTCCCGGGTTCGCGTCCCAGTTCGGACGCGGTCCATATGCACAGCTCATCATTCCTAACAAGGATGAAACAGTTTCTTTATGACGAGTTGAGCGGTGATATCACATGATGAATTATTTCATGAAAACCACACTATTGTTTGTCGGATGTTTTTCGTCGATCAGGCAAAGCTAACCTTCAGAAAGAGGGCACTAACTCTGAAATGAGATTCTGGTGAAAAGCTTAGAAAGGACCGCACTAGTTTAGGGATGGTTGGACAGAGAAGTACCGGGTACGCATAGCTGGCTAGCAACAATAAGGACGAAATCGTCCATGCACTCTCCGGGGAAATCTTCATCCGTTTGTATACGATACATGCTACTGACGGAAAAAAATATCTAGCAAACTTTCAAAGGCTCCGCATTTGGATCGTATGATCGGTTGCGTCTTCCTATATTTTGGTTTGCACCTCATACTCACGCAAGTTATATTCTGATGACAAATGAAGGTTAGGCACGTATTATATATTTTATATCACACCATGACACCTTCAGAGGGCCTCACATAGCATGCAATAGAACGAAGGCTCGCAGTTCCATTGGTATTACGTTCGTAATAAACATAATCGTTTGCTGAACACGACACATTTGAGTTGTTCAGCTAGGCACACGAGTGAACTCTTAACCCGTAATGGCACAGCTACATGACTGCTGTTGTGATGCACCAACCTGAGCGCATGCATCTAGGCCAGGCTCGATTAAGAAGGAGGAATAAGTCATAATAGAACCTCTAGTACATAAGTCCATATGTTCAGATACATATATACTGTGGGTCGAGTCGAATCGCGGTGACCTTACCCTTTGATACGCAAGTAGGGCAATTAAAAATAAGTAAGTGCAACCACTTCAGCGCATCCTTAATTTGGTGCACTCGGCCGTGTCCCGAAGAATGTTCTATCATGTTTGGAGGAGACGAAGAGGCCTTGAAGAACATCGTTGTCGCCGAAGCTTCGATGTCACTGTCTGCCTTGGCCGGGTTTTTCCTTTTCTACATTTCTCATGACCTGGACTATTTTGCTTCGCTGGTGCACAGCAGATCGCGTAAGAACTAAACCTCTTAGTGCTATACTTTCATGAGTATGGCTGAAGGTGGTCAAGTTTAATGAGAGCTTTCTACCTCGGAGAATAAGGTTTGAATACAAACTTCTACTAATGCTTTTTTGCATAACAGATTTTTATCATTCTGTTCGTCACGGTACTTGACTTGAATCCTTACTCGGTTTTGGCACTCCATAGATGCCGGCTTTCTATATATTGTCATTTTAAAAAGCTTTTCAAATGACAATTCTTGTCATTGAGTAATAAAATTCGGTTTTTAAAGTGTTTGCTTGTTCGTAAGTTCACGCAAAAATTATTGCAATTACTCACGTATCCGTTATTTTCCTTGCACCCGCACATTACAGGGAATGGGGCGTGCCCAAAAGGACCGGTTCCCGAGACTGCTTGGGCTACTGCGCTGGCATTGGCCTACTTTGAAACCGCATTAGCTACTCGCGAATCTGAGTGGAAACTCCTAGCAAGAAAAGCAAATAGCTGGTTGGTCAAACAAGTCCCCGTGGGAAGCGGGAGCACAAATAACTCGAAGAAGTATTGCGATAATTTGATCGCCATGGCTAAACAGTTCCTCCAGGCTTGCAAAACCTAGATTGATCACGCCTTGACGACATCCTTTTTATTTACATTATTTTAACTTTATCTAGCGTGTTCTTCCGCAAATCATCTGCCTTGTTGTTTGAATTGCAACAGTTCACTTTTCTTTCAAGCAAAACAACTTTTCAATCCTGTGGCACAAATCTCTATTTTTCGATTTTTCACTAATTACTAGTATTGAACAAAATAAAACTGAATGGATTCGACCGGTTGAAAGCAGAACAGTGAATATATATATATATTTATATATATAGTTTGGATCGAAACGTCACGATAAACGTATTAACTCAGTGTACGCCTTCTCAACTCTTCTGTGGACTCTTCGACGAACAGCTTCCATGCACACTCCTGTTGCTACAGATTCGATTGTGGTGAGAAATATCAATCAATTCGGAGTGTACAAGTATGTGGATGTTTGGACAAGAGAGCATCGGGTACGCATACCTGACGAGCGACAATAACCGCGAAACCGGTCGTGTGCTCCCGGGCAAATTTTGTTCACGCATCCAGATACTACTTCCTGGTTCTATATATACATACGTATATTCTGGGGCATTCCGCCCTCGTTCCCAAGGTTGGCTCAGCCCAACTGACAAAGAATTATCAACGAATCACAGTCGTGATTCTTCTGTGGACTCTTCGACGAACAGCTTCCATGCACACTCCTGTTGCTACAGATTCGATTGTGGTGAGAAATATCAATCAATTCGGAGTGTACAAGTATGTGGATGTTTGGACAAGAGAGCATCGGGTACGCATACCTGACGAGCGACAATAACCGCGAAACCGGTCGTGTGCTCCCGGGCAAATTTTGTTCACGCATCCAGATACTACTTCCTGGTTCTATATATACATACGTATATTCTGGGGCATTCCGCCCTCGTTCCCAAGGTTGGCTCAGCCCAACTGACAAAGAATTATCAACGAATCACAGTCGTGATTCTTCTGTGGACTCTTCGACGAACAGCTTCCATGCACACTCCTGTTGCTACAGATTCGATTGTGGTGAGAAATATCAATCAATTCGGAGTGTACAAGTATGTGGATGTTTGGACAAGAGAGCATCGGGTACGCATACCTGACGAGCGACAATAACCGCGAAACCGGTCGTGTGCTCCCGGGCAAATTTTGTTCACGCATCNAACGTGAATGATTGATTGAACGGGATCGCTAGTTCCGCTCGGTCTTGTGCACTGTCCGTCTGTTTGTCTCTCTATTCTGCATCCGGGTCTTGTTAAGGTGACGTAATGTTTGTCAATCTCGACATGCCGATTGAACGAGTTATTCGAGTGGAGGGCTTCAAGAATCAGTCGCTCCCCCTTTCTGTTTGCCCGGCTGACTACCTTTGCGTTGTTGATGTTGACCTCATAGCCTGTTTGTGCACAGTGTTTCCATATCTGCGAGTGTGGGTCAGCGCGTCGTAGGGCTAAGCTATGTTCGTGCAAGCGAACAGGCATTGCAAAGTGAGCCCTTGCCCCATTCTAGGTTTATCATCTAATCATGTGATGTTGTGAATGAAATTATGATAACATTTGCAATTAGATTGAACTGTTCGCAGTGCCAAGGAATATGCGTAGTCCGATAAGGGTACATGCGGAACCATACGATTACTTTTGGGTTGAGACAGCGATGCGTATCCATTAGAACTCACGGATTGTTTCGTGCCAAACAGATTTGACTTTTGTGGTTTACTCCACCAAGAAGATGGGGTACAGCTTCATTTGAAAAGAATATCATCATAAAAATAGACTGCATTCTGAGTGACTCAATGAACCACCCGCAAAAGAATACGTTATTTCAGTGCAACATTATGATGAAACTTAAAAGGATGAAAGTTTAGGTGGTGCAAAATGCGTCTTGCAAAAGGAGTATTTAAAAATGTTTTTGTTCCAACTGCCTGGTAGAGATCTGAGGACATGTTTTGGGCGTGGGCACGGATAAACTGCCTCGTATTGCGCCGTTGTCAAAAATAGGAAAGTGTTGGGAGATGGGTGAGTTGACTAGTCGATAACATTGGAAAAAGTACGGAGCTCTTAGACAGTAGACTGGCTCGTGTAGGTCAACTTGGATTACCGAGTTGGGTCAACAAGATCCCTCCATTAGATAGTTGTGGATGTGATAACACCTGGTAGTATGTTGAACCGCTCACAAAGCCATAGAAGAATAAGGGTCCAATATGAGCCGTACCGTGTACCTCGCACCGTTTATGACGGATAATTGACTTAATTGTGTCGACGTATCCTGCTGCACGTTTTGACTATTCTATCTTGATTAAGCGGAGTTTGATTGAAAGCTATCCATTGATGTCGTTTAATTTAGCGATGACAATGAAGGAATTTCGTACAAATGACGAATGATGCTTTTGCCTTTAAGACCAGAAAACAGATGTAAGCTTTCGTCAGCAGTGGAATAGTCCTCTCGGACCAGCGAATGAAACCTGTTTCTCTTAAAAGAAACGTTCAGCTTCAAACAATATGCGGGGGATTCTCAGGAAACTGTTTCGTGGTTGATTGAATGAAATTACTTATTGACAGCAAATGAATTTAATTAACCGTCTGTTGGTCAGTGGCGCCGATGGTAAAACTCGGAGAATATTGTTGTAATCAGTGATGGTGCCCTTCAGAAATGAATACGGTTAACATAAAGGCCTCCAGTTTATATATCTATCTCCAGATAGAGAGAAGTGAGTAGTATCTGGGTGAGTGAACTATATATGTATGTATAACATTATTTTAAGCTTGATAATGTGACATTGTAATTCTTTACATGGATTCATAGTTCATACATTCGCTCTATGAATCAAATAAATAAGCCTGGTAGTGTACAAAATAGGAATAACTGAGAAGATTACAGTTTTCCCATATCTGATGAATGACTGACGATGAAACTGACATTCAACCTTCTTGTCAATCTTCTTCCTTTTCGTTCTTTGGATAGTATGGTACTTACATCGGAAACCATCATTGCAGTCAAAAATACTATTACGCAAGTCAGTGTACATTTGTATACATTTATAACCATTGACTTCGTTCATCTAGTTCCGATCAGCGTTTTTATTTTTTTTTTCAAATGTGGCTTGCAGTATCCAATAAACTGTAAGCCATTTAACCCACACAATAAAATGAAGTTAATAATGCGCGAAATAACTTAGTCTTCGGATTCAGGTCTGTTGAATCTTGCTGTTAACTCAGACAACGAGAATCACCTAACAAACGGAAAGTCCCCGGTTCGATTCCGGCTCGTGGGGTCTACTTTGGGATGGATAGTGCTCAGGTGTAATTTTCATTTGTTCCATGCGGCATCTGCACGGATTCATAACGAGTGGACTTAACTGACTCCGTTTGTATGTCAGGTATTTCGATAACAATGATCCTTAGATTTCTAGCTGACATAATTCCATGTTTCCCTGTCATTTTAATGCCGAATAGAATAAACGAAAAAGATTTGCATTTCTGGTAATTCTGAAGAATTTCGAACTCTGTGGCTTTTGTGTAGTCTGTGTCCTACGTGGAACAGTAGATCAGTTGAACCTCTGCTGTCGGTATATAGGTAGCGCATTTTGTATACTTGTTAAATAGATGGACTTCAGAGAGATTGCATGGGAATCCTACGCTGTACTCTCAGCGATCAAGTTCATCTCTGCCTATTGCTTCTTGGTGTTAAGGTAGCCAGACGTCCTGGCTGATCTACTTGGAAAAGTGTATATAAGTAAGCAAACAAAAGAGGTTGACACAAAATTTGCATCCCTGTACGATTTGCCGACGTTGTTAGTGGATGCAATGTTTTTCGTATAAAGCCAAATAATTGTGCGTTCAGGATTTTAGGGAAAAGGTTACTCATTGTCGAGAATCCCGAAAAGTTTATCCAAGCAAATAGCACGAAATTGGAATCTCAAAAACTGGAAAGAAGTTGCTATTCGGTAAGCCCTTTTTTCAAAAAAAATATATCAAATTGTTTCAAACGAAATAAATTGCGTTTGCTTAACTAATTACTGACTGTTTACTGATTTAGTTAAATCCTTTGGATACCGGTGTGCTTCAGAATACCGGAATTTACCAAAGAACACAAATATGCTAGGGTAGACGTAGAATATCTGATAAATTCTCAAATTCTATTGTTATCCCCTTGATTCGAACCCAAGCACGACTTGAATTTGTGTATGAGTTAGAATACCGCCGAGGTGGAAGATTCATTCATATTTTTGGCGCATGTGCAAGGAATGCTAGGCGACAGACGGAATTCAAATGCATAGCTCGGCTTGATATTGTAACTTAAATAAGATACTTCCTTAACTTCAGTTGTAATGGCTGTAGTCCCTGTTTTAAGCAATGGGATGAGGATAAGATTACCGGCGTCAAAACTTTTCCAATTCACTGTAAGCTCTTACGGAAACGTTAGTCAGGAAATCTAATGGACAAATAAGTACAATAAGCCCAATATACGTACACTCGAAGATTGCACTCCTAAGGCAATACTAATAGGTAGGAAGCTGACCAGAAACACTAATCGAAAATGAGAAAATAAAATTTCTTCAGATAAAAAATAAAATATTGAAAGGAGATGACGTCACTGAATGAAGTGACAAATCATGGTAGGCATTTGAAAAATACGATTGTGGAAGTGAATTGCTGTGGTGTGTGCGTAGACCGTCAACCCATTTGTGGCAACAACGAAATGTTCACAGATATTCCATTTAATTTATCATGAGTCCTTCTCTGAAGCATTCATGATCCATTCGAGACGGGTAATTTCTGGGAAGTGTATCTCAGCAAAGTCGAGGTTTTTAATCGAAACCAGATAAATCATTCAGCGTAACACGTCCCGCCATTATCTAACGGGAGAAATTTCAAGAAGGAATCGAAAATTCAGGGTCAAATATGCTTACCTTTTTTCTTTTCGGAATCCCGGTACCGCTTGATTGGCTCTGCAAAATTTTGAAGTGAATGCACTTTAGGGATGCTAAATGAAAAGCAGTTTTTCTTTCGTAGAAATCTACGGGATACTGTAGAAGTTTGTTTTAAACCCGCAGACGAAAATTTTATTCATGAGCGCGATGCAAAATCGCGTAAATATGAAAAAAAACAGGCAAAAAGCTTATCATTCATGCACTCAGGTTTACAATAGATTGTTCTTTAGAAGTTAATCGCCCACCTCCCAGCAATCGATAGTGCGTTAATCAGACAGTAAAATGATATAGAATTTTTACTGAATTGAACCTGAGTGGGTGCTCTGTACTTGATGGTCGTTATTTGTTGTGTTTGATCAAAGTTAGTTAAGATAAACCGACCGCGAATCCCGGGAGATTTCGGGCAGATTTTCTTGTCCAAAAACCTGCTAGTTGGCTGATGGAATGATACAAGAGACCAGTGGTATTCCAGTTTTGATCATTTGTAATGGTGATTATATGGACAAAGAAACGAATTGGCATTAGCAGAATGGCTATAAAAATATGCTAGTGTTCTGCAATTTAAGGTAATTTGTCCACTTAAGTGCTGAACACATGAAGCTTTCTCGAAAATGAAGAACTTCAGCATGCTTAAATGTCCGGTGCGAAGTAACTCAAGGAATACTTCAGATGCAAGCTGATTAAGGTAACAAGCAGAATTTCCACTGCCCCAGCAATTCACAACATGCTAATTTAGAGGAACAATAATCCAAATTGTATTGCTTGTAATTTTCAAGCCTCTTGCGTCACGGAATCGTAGCATTTGCGGTGGCCCAGCTTAGGAGCGAACCTCGCCAGAGTCGAAGACTTTCGCTGATTCAAAACAACTGTTAAATGAATCGCGAATCTTTGCCTCATTGTTATAAATGCGGATTTTACATACTGATTTGCTCGTTGTTGTGTGTCAGACTCGTATGAGTACGACTCCCCTGTTTAAGGGATTTTATAGTAAGTTTAAAAGACCATGAGAAGACAAGGTGCTTGCTGGGAATTCTCAGGTTTAGTTGCTGACAATGTGTGGAGATAATGGGTCAAACATCTAAGCCATCCAGGTTGGATCTAATAATTTACTGACTTTAGTGATTTAGGTTTAACTGGGGAATAAATGAAAGATACGTAAGTGAATTCACTCTCAACACACTGATAAACATAAACCATTATCTTTATTTAGAGTTTGATTTCCGTCCCTAAGTTCTTTTTTTGGCAAAAAAGTCCTTTTAATTTATTATAAATCTTATCGAACGAAAGTAGTATCTCCATCCAGACTGTGAATTCACGACCGAAACGGTTGTCCATTAGACAGCTAAATTGGCCGATGTGTTTTATCTGTGATCTGGAAGGGGAGCATAATTATATCAATCACAAAAGTAAGGCATTTTACTCCGTTTCGTTTGGTAGTGGGGCTCGATTATTACGTCACAACGAATGTTTTCGAAGTCGTCATGAACGATTTTAAGCAGTGAACAAAATTAGTTGCGAAAATCACAAAAACAATCCATATTTCAGGCCCTCTCCGGGAGGAACCTGTTGATACAACCTGCAGTGGAGTATTCGAGTACTTATAATTAGAGGACGATAAAATCACTACTAGTAAGTGAAATGAATTAATGTATTTATATTTACTTTATCAAATGAAAGGAGACAGAATGGGAAAATCACGATACTGGATTAACCCAATAAGGTCTACCCACCCAAAGTAGGATTTGTTTGACTCTTGGAGCAGTTTCCGCAACAGTTTAGTACCTTATTTCGACAATTTCAGATATTTGTGTAATTGGATATTTCCCCTCGTTCGTTCCTTTTTTCCGTTCAACCTTCTGTGCTGATCGATCATTCAATGGAGTAAAAAACAAATCACTGTTATTTTTCCCTACTCAGTATAAGGTATTTGCTTCGTAATTGAAGGATTCTTAAAAATGCATGTAATAAGTGCAGCTGACGAAGTTCTTCAGCTACGATTTGGTATAATGCAAGTGTTCACAACCAGAGGTTGGTGGCAATAAAATCCTGGAATCCGTAGGGCGTGTTCTTGGTGGTTTCGGAAAGAGGATTGACAGTCAAAGCCATACTCGTTATTGCATTCGAGGATAAAGATTCTAATTACCGTACTACTGGATAGTGATTTATCAACTACTTTTTCTATAACTCAAAAGATAGCAACTGAAGCCGTAGCAAGCGACATCATACTCACGCTATTTTGAATGCAGAATAATTTTCAGTTATGACAAATTTTACTAATCGGAATTTAACGTTGTTAAAAGTTCAGCCGTATTTTCCCACTCAACAGCAGTTTGTATAATCATCAGATATATTTGGCTGACAAAAATAATCAACCTATTTTGTATTTAAAATTGCGTTTTAGTAGTGTCGGGTGTACTGGATTAAGCAAGCTAAGGGATGAACTCACTAGATATGCAAAAAGTGCATCTATGAATAGAATCATTGCTTATTTATTGAGAATGCATAGCCACCCCTTTCAAGATTGCAACCGATGATTTTAAGGTAGATCAACCGGATGAATAGACGAGCATGCACCAGCATGAAATAGGGCCAAGTATCTGTTCAGACGGCAAAACCAAAAGAGCCGTAGGAGTATAGTCCAATATTATAGTTTCTTCGCCATGAACACAAATTCGAGACTGCATTCAGGAAAAGTAACATTGAAATGGTAAACGGTGAATTAGATGTGGGAAACTGTAAGTCCAATTCGAGAATAAGCAGGTGCGGTGAATCTGCTAGCCCCTGCTGCATCTCATCAGCCAATTGAGCACATCAGTCAACAGTCCATGATTGGTCACCTGTTTCCCCACACTCCTAGGCTAAAAGACAAGGAACAACCTCAGTCGCGCATCCTGCGCGTTGGTGAACGGACCTCACTGCAGTGCGGTAGACTGCCGTTCGGCAACTTGTGCACAAAGGCTAGGATTCATGAAGACCTATGAACTCGAATATGGGGCCGTCATTCTTAACGAATTTGGGAGAGCATATATATCTTGGTCATTTAGTATTCACTTTATTTGCCAATGAATTAACGGAACTTAGACAATAACTCTGTTGTATGCCAGTCACGCTACTCCCATACGTATAGCGTTCCTCGGTCTACTCAACTGCTTGATGAAAGCTGGTTGTTTCCAATAGTTTCACAACTTCCTGACCATTTTATGCTTTAAAGATTTCCTTGTGGAATGCGTTATTTATAGAGAAGACAAAGTGGGGCCATCGTTAATATCGTTGTCAGGATTAGTTCATTTACGCCTATGTAATCAACATTTTTCCGCTACATGTGGTCGGACAAAGATAACAAGTTTCTGAATCAGTAGAGGATAGGCTATTGAATTTTTTTTATGGTATACCCTAGACAGACCCCAAGAAACAATGATTTCAGTTTGTTTTGGTCAGTGTACGAATCAAAATTAGTTCAAATGTCTGTTACTCAGTTTTTGATAGTGCCTGTGCACGTGTATGCTTAGAATGAACAGATAATTATATGATATGAAATCTCACGTCTTTGAACTGCAGACTTCCGCGCTGCAGTGAGGTCCGTCCACCAACGCGCAGGATGCGCGACTGAGGTTGTTCCTTGTCTTTTAGCCTAGGAGTGTGGGGAAACAGGTGACCAATCATGGACTGTTGACTGATGTGCTCAATTGGCTGATGAGATGCAGCAGGGGCTAGCAGATTCACCGCACCTGCTTATTCTCGAATTGGACTTACAGTTTCCCACATCTAATTCACCGTTTATCATTTCAGTGTTTTTGAATTCATTATCGATATATTCTAATAGCTGACGTAAAATCAGTTACCCAACTGCGGTTTTCGGAGCCCTTGATTGTGCATTACTTCTTTTTGCCTAATCTTTTCTGCTTCATTTTCATGACGATTTCGGTTTTTATGCAATTTTTGGTCACATATGACGTTTTATGAAGTTGTTTCCAAAAGAATGGCTTTGTACTATCTCATCTCACTAATTAAGTTACAAGTGAATATTGATTTACCAACTGTTTTATGAAATTTTGTAAATCCTGCAGCTGTACTTCTCGCTTCCAGATGAAATCGATCAAAGTGAACTGTCATGCTCCCAAAACTAACATTATTTTATCTAGCAGATATTAGGTTTTTTCATATGTGGTTACCTCAAACCGGTCAAATGTAATAATCAGGGTTTAAATTAGCCGCTAGTCGTGAATTTACAGAAGCGATCACTGGTCTGCCCAAATCGCTTACTAAGGAGAGGGAAATGAGTGTTTTGCTCTGGATCAATCTGACAGTGAGGGTAATTTGCAAAGTTGTTTAAGAGAATTCAATAAACAGTTGATGCTTTCGTTACATCCACTAATAGACTCTATAGTTACACATCAGTTTTTCGTTTGTTTCGTACTGTTCACACCAGTCATTTGTGGTTAATTTAAATAATTTTTCTTTTTAACTGACGCTGGAGTGGTGACCGATATTGTATGATAGTAGTCTATACAATTGTTTATATTGATGGTTTTCATTCAGGCGTTCTGTGAATTTTTTTGGATCGATGATCAGTGATTAATCTTGAGAGGAAATCTGTATGTTTTACTGGAATAAACGTGATATTCTATTGCATTTCGTGTTATCCGGCTAACTTACTTCGAACATTGTGATTTGTGAAACTTTAATCTAGTTCGATTGGTTTATCTATCTATGCTGCTAGTAACGTTGTCAACGGAAATCCGAAAGGACTGGCGTGCAACATGGACAGTTATATAATTGACACCGTAGCTAGATGAAGAACCGCATTTTGGACAGCGGACTATTATGACGTTTATTCACCCAGGGCATGTTCAAAGTAGTGACAGATGAGACTAGCGTTATTTTGGCTTGGAGGAGAAAGTTGTTATAGTATTTTCATGTTTGCTGGTTTTGTCTCATAGCCTTGACAATTCATCAATGGAAAATGTCTATCTATGTGCGGTGCTATAATCCAATCCGAGCAAAAAATAGAGGTAGGTTGTACCACTTGTTCTGTAAGGTTGCTGGCAGACGAGATTATTATTCATCTACTTATTACAGATGAGACAAACAGAATGGCCTTTTGAGCAATGCTATGGAGCCCAAATCAGAAGAGTAGGCTCACTGCAGCAGCGCTGGTGTCGTGTTTCGTACTCACATATTTATTCTGATAAAGATAGCTTTCTCAAGAAAGGTGAATCCATCGTGATTTACTCTGAAATCTTTGATGGCGGAAAGAATGACAGTTTTCTTGACAGCCGTGATTACTGAGGCTTCTTGAATTGGTTCGCGCTGGAATGCCACAATCTCAGATTGGCTTCAAAGGAGACAAATGCTAATTAACTCCAGTACTCACAATGAACTTTGTCAAATACAATGAATGGTTTGTGGAAATCTTCCAGGTTTCTAAGTTATTTCATCTGCCAGTTAACAAGTTAAACCTCCGAATTCAAGGGGGGGCGAAGTGATTACATGAAAATTATTACTTTTTGATACTTTTAGGAACAGTAAATAGATTAAGATTTGTAACTTCTATTGTTTATTTGACTTTGCTGATTGAGACCTCGCAACTTCTTGCTCTCAGCGCAGTGCCAAAGATTTTACCTTAAAAGTCGGAATTACCTTTAAATTATGTGTATTATCACAAATAAGTTTTATTAACTTGACAACTCAACCAGTTTAAGTCATCATATTTCGTGTAGACATATACCCACATGCTGGGCAGGGGTAGGAGAAATACCTAACAGATATATTTTGCAGGATTCCTGTTTATTCCAGGCGAACAGTCCGATGTTTACTCTGCAGAATCGCGGTGGACTAAAGTGAATTAGAAATGTGTTCAAATAAATATAACGGACTCGAAATAAACGACTGTGATATAACGGTTTGCAATCTGATGTTTCAGCAGAGCATCGTTTTCAAAAGAAATTAAAAAAATTAACAAAACACAAACGCGACTATAGCTTTGTGAATTAGACAGAAAAAACCGGTGCTGACTACTAAACGGTAAATTTTTTAAAGACGTCTGCTTGTTTAATACCAAATGACCCAATTAAGTGCAACACATTCTGAGACAGAATAATTCGGTGACCAATTTAAAATTTTGAATTATGCTTAACAAAGGAAAGTCAGCATGATTCCTCAGTTATTAAAAAAGTTATTCGAAGGTTGATAAGACTAAAAAACAATGATCACCGACTTTGTAAGAATGAGTGATTAAAGTAGCTGAAACCACCTTGTGTACAGGGCAATTGACCCAATCGGCGAAGGCTGATCTCCTTGATAAATTTGCCAGAAGTTATGTCGTTTGTACAAACAGAAGCGTATACAGTATGCCTATTTCGGGAAGAATCTGTGGAAAGCCAAATGGGTTATCAGAAATAAACTCAGCTTCACTTTGATCTCAGCATCGAGAGCTTTAACAGAATTGTGTACTATGATTCAAGGAATCTCTCTTAGCTGCGGGAGATTACGCAATATTCAGAATCCTTCATGCTGCGGTAAAAAGCTAGCCTGTCGTTAAGGAACCTTGGGAACGTTTTAGAGGTATTTCATCTTTTCTAGCGATCGTCAACAGCGCAGTCCGCAGCGCAGGAACTCAGTCGTGAAATCGGGATGAACTGGTGGGAATCATTAATATGTGGTTTTTAACTTTTTCGCTACTCACGCAGATCAGTTAGTCAAGGTTTTGGGTTGCGTTTAAGCTTTCGTTCAGCTCATGCTAATTAGGAAAGTTACCTTTTGTGGGTCTCGATTGCGATGTATTCCTATTGATTGTGCAAATCCAGTAACGGTTATGCGGTGTTTCTTAAAGCGGGATTCATTTCGCCTTTGATGTCTAATTCATATAACGTAGCATTCAGGACATCGGGTTCCAGATCGTTTTGTGGTTTCATCCCAGTTTGAGAAGGACAGATATTCACTGCTTGGGGTTCTTTACATGGATGAAGCAGCTGTACAACGGTTCCAGAAATTCTTGGTGGCGAGTCCAACGTTTACATCGTATATTATTTGGTATTGAAAAAATTGGTTTTGAATCTGTATGTGGTCATCTCTCTCAAAATATGTCAAAGGTTCATCGTGCAACTGGATGCTCTCAGCTTTGTTAACATAAGCATCTCGGCTACTTAAAGGGAGTGAATTTGTCTCCTATGATATAGGGATGCCGAGACTCACAAATAATATGCACCACTTCTGAAGACGGTCAGAAGGAAATTTCCATCTCGTACCCTGAGGCTGTCATCTACATTCGCAATTATTTATTCGTAATTATTAGAATTCAAGACTGAGGGGCTGCGAACGCTTGTGACCGGATTTTTATTGATTAACTATTTTCTGACTTCACAAATTTAACTCATTTCGTTTCAACATTCTAATTGTGTTCGGCCGAACATTTGTTAACCAAAATCACAAACACAGTAGCTGCACCACTGGTACACAGAAATTGTGGTACTTTTCTTTATCGAATTCGTTCAGCGAAAGTGCAGAAAAATGGGAATAAATGATTCATTGAATTGTGGATGATAAAGCAAGTTTTTGAATTCACCGCAGCTATGAAAACTTTTTTTCATGTTTTATGTTGATGGAGTTTTAGGCCTTTAGATCACCAAGAGCAGCCGTCGCGTCTTTCTGGAAAAGATTTTAAATTTCTACTTTATTTTACGAACACAAAACCGAAATGCACTGCGTTACGGGATTCAAGGTAAGTTTACACAGTAACCAGTGAAGATGTGAGTGCGGGCTAGTTCTCTCGAATTTCTACATGATACAGCACCACTTAGAAATCTGATGTAATGGTTTTTCAGTCAAAGCAAAAGCGACTGTTAGTCTCCTCGCCTTCCATTTAATGTAGTCAGGAGTTCTGTCATAATTTCCATGGAGTAGCCCAGTTAAGTGATACCAGCAAAATTACTAACCCCACCTACTGTAAATTTAGGTACTTTTCACACAAAACAAAATTTTGTTAGTTCACCACTTGGTGTTCTTGCAATCATGATTTATCAGCGAGTGAACAAGATGACGTGCATTTATATGTGTCTGCGATTTTTGTACTCTGACCTCGTTTTTTGTATTGTTGGGAACATACGCTCAGTCACAACGAAGACAAACCTCAGTAGCCTGCAACGGGTAGAAACATTTCGTAAGCAGAATAACCTCAGCGTTTGGATTAATTAAATCTATCCGGTCGGACTAATGACTTCTTTGTTTCCTAGTAGTCTTTACCTTAATTATTTTGCATGTGCCTTAAGCTGATATAGTGGTTTCACCGCTTTTGTTTGGTACACTGAACGATTGCCTTATTGCCTGTACATTGTCGCAGTTTAACGTAGTGTCGGACAATGACGTTTCGAAGGTTAAAAATATATCTTCCCAAGTGATTGCTTCAAGCCTCTTCAGCGTGGGCATCTGCCTGCACTTCGGACCTGAAGACTCTGAATATAGTTGAGGTACCTTTAAGTAAAAGTGAGCTGCTTTTACGTTCTTCTGCTGGCAAACCTGCAATCAATGTAGTTCCTTTCTGGAAACGCATTCTCGTCCTCTGAAATGACACAAAGTATACCCACTTTAATGAAAGCTATACCTTAATCACTGGTCATCTATTCGCAACTGAAGCTGAAAAAAGCGGATAATACATTTAATATAAACTGGTAGCCATTACTGTGATTTTACTTGCCGTCAATCTGAATAACGTCTGAAAACTCAAACGCTATCTACGATTTGATTGTCTTCTACAATCCTTACTTTGCTGCTCTGAATTTATGATCCACGGATTACATTTGCTTCCCCTCCCCATGCTCTATTTCTTATAGAAAATAAAACACCCATTCACCTGCATAAAATCGAGCTGAGTCTCAATAAATTTAATTTAGTTCCATTGCTTCTGGATTTCTGATTAACCAGATATCCTCCCAACTTCACTCAAGTATTGAAAACGCACAGAATATCTCCCTTTGCCACTTCAATAAGAGCAGGGGCAGACGGGCCATGACCTTCAGTGTGCAACAAAACGGATCTCCTAAACGAAACAAACATTAACGCCAGAAACAAAAACAATTCCACCAACTGTATTAGGCCCTTGATTTCGTTCACAAACTGGAATGTGTCATGCAACCTACTACGGCAAAGTTTCAATGAGGACGTGAATCCACGTTCTACTGTACAATATGTGGGGATTCCCTGATCAGTACTGTTGATCACAGCGAACAATTCTGTTGGCAAATTACGAGTTAGAGGAAACGGATACATATGACAATAAAACTCTACTGACCAGGACCGATGTTCTCTGAATAAACCTACTATATTGCCTAGTCCAGCAGAGCAAACAAACTGTAAAGACAGACACACGGCCATCCCTTAAAATAAGTATCCTTAGAATTTTCATTTGTCGACACGTAGGAGAAGAAATGTAGAAGTCTAAATTCTACGTCGATCCTGTCGGATGATAATTTACGGCTTTGTTGTTCGCTGGCTCATAGTGAACGTTGTATAAAATGGGCTTTGTCGACAAACCGAAATCTGCTCAATATTGGGGAAATACAGATGTTTTCAACCTATGCGGGGATATCTTAACGAGGCGTAGATCTACCACTGCAGTCATTCATTTATTTATTCACTTATCGGTTCCCCTGTTCGTGTGGAGTAACTATATCGCTTGACCAAGTACTAGTATGGGACCGTGCAGCTGTGAAAAGGCGAATCCAAGGCTACTTGGAGGTCAGTTGTCGAGCACACCGCTTACATGGTACGATCAGTGATCTGTGACCAGTCGTCAAAAACTATCCACCTTGGTTCTGTAGGCCGCCAAATTATCTTACCAATGTGTTGACGTGTCTAACGCAGTTAATCCACCCACTGGATATGCAGAAAGCAATTTTTCCAAAACGTTGGGTCATCAAAAGCAGAAGGAATAAGTTACGGAAATCAATGGAATTGGGGTCAAAACACTGTAGTCGCCCACATATGCACCCACTGCTTAGTGAACCGTGAGATGTAACAACTGAGAACGAGTCAGTCAAGTTTTTTGTCCATCATGAGGTTTATTCTTCTCCATCTCTTCAGGCCTGTGAAGCTGAATGTTCACGATAGCCATGGCGGCTGTAAGCAAGATAACTTTACTGTTTTTCCGCTCTGACTGCAATTTTTAAACTAAGCAACGTATAGCAGGCGCCACCTTGTTAAAAACCCATTAATAACGAATTCACGGTAATACAAAGACGAAACCAAATTGATGATGATTGAATGCACGGTGATGAATTGAGAATTTCGAGATGGTATCAGATTGGGGTATACTCTTAAAGGATCACTGTTTCACGTGGAATTGCGACTGTACGGTATACACCAAAACAAGCTGTTTAAATCAACTGCAGATACTATAATGCAGACATGGAAGTTGATATTGCTTGAGTACAGTTCTATGGGAAACAAAGACGTGGATCTAATATTCCCAAGGCAAGCGTTCCCTTTGACTAATTTTGACTGTCGATTTTTAGCCCTCTATTGATCTCATTCTAAATTTAACCACTGCACGTCATTTAAAATATTCTGAAAAATACACATTATGCACTACAGCACTCCTACTTAAATGCCTGCAGTCATTTCACGTTTCATCTTCAAGAAGTAAGAGAGTACGAACCACAACTACGGGAGGTGGGATTGGTGATTTTAATGACAAACTTGTTAAAATGCTGTATATATCCATTTCAAAAGGGTAGTTAAAACGACACCATAAAACTATATGTTCAGGACTATCTTACTGCCTTCTCCCAGAGTAAATGCTGTAGACGAATCCACGAGTTTGTACCAGAGAGAACAGAAAACAGAAAAATTTCGAAAATGAAAAATGAAATATATTGTCCCTATTTATTTTTCTGCATATTCGCAGCTTCCTTAGGCCTCTCTATTGTTTTCGTTTTGTACGACCAGTGAGTGTTATCTATTCTTAGGTGCCCCCTCTATGTTAACATGATTTTGCAACACCAGAAGTTGTTGATATTCTGATAATAATGACCTCCTATCGGTGCTTCGGTGTTATTGTCCGACATCTGCGAGTCATGAAAATATTGAGATCAGTAATAAATGTTCTCAAAACTCCTTCCAAGTAAATTGCTTCCTGCCCAACTGGGATAAATGACACCGATCTAAGGAGCAAACTTGTAAATCATTTGTATTATGAAGTATAAAAATGGGTTAATATATCAGAACAAAATGTATTTCTGATTGCATAAAAAGATGCTGTGTATGACATGAGATTCGAAGTTCTCGAAATGTGAAACACGACGTGTATTTTGACAATTCGAAAACTTCGCATGAGAATGAGTTTGCTAATAGCCGAAATCTATATGCCGTTTACAGATCGACCATTAATTTGCACATGCAGCGCAACAGAACTATACGACGGTGCACAAGAAAATCCAGTTGTGGATGACTTTAACATTTTCGTATGGGGAGGTGTTATTGTCTTTTCAGGAACTGGCAAAATTTCTGGTCTTCTAGGTTTTGTGGCACAGTGATACCTGAATAATGTGGACGAATGTTCTCTAATTTGCAAGGGTTTTTGGACGGGAGTCAGCTAATCGACTTTCGCTTGTTTCTAAGTTATTCTGAAGGGTTAATGATGCTATCGTTTAGGGTTGAATATAATTGGTATTGCCAACAGAATCCTCAGTGATGTGTTTACTACCGGTACTTGGCTTCGGCAGACAAGCATATGCACCTAAAGAAATTCCCAGTACTACAAGCACATCGAGAAGAGGGATAAATCTACCTCAAAATGGCCTGACAATATTTTACGTCAGTACGATCACCAGACTTCTCAACGGCGCCCAAGTGCATTTATCTGGACATTTTCCACTCCAGTAAAACCGTTGATGAAAACTAGTTGAAATGTTTCTGGATATGTTGTTTGATAGAGCTACTTTGCTCCTTATCTTTATCGTTGTCCGAAGGATATGTGGAATCTGGAAGTACTTTGTGAGCAAATTTACCACATGTGAATAACTGCTGATCATATAGCTCGCTAAGTCGCATGAAAAACAGTTAATAAGTGAAGGCTATTGGCGAAGAAGTTTAAAACCTTTTAAGGGAAGCCTGGAAAAATAACGGAAGAAGAGTAAAGAAGGATTGGAACAACACATTAATAGACAGAACGGTACACGGTGCTTTGCTGCACCTTGTAGTGTCGAAACTCTCTGATTTGAAATGACAAACGTCAGAAATTCTTTACGCACATGGAAAATTGATAAAGCCAATTCAGAATTTCATCAACAGTAATCCCCATATATTTCAATGAATCAACCCTGGTAAGTATTTCTGAGAGAATAATAGATGCTTCAGATGGGTGCTCGATCAAGAGAGAAAGAGACGGAACAGATTTTTAAAACATTTGGACGTGTTGAGGCTTTAACTAGCTTTCACGGAGAAATGGCAGATAGAAGATACAATGCTAACATATCTTTGAAAGTGTTCCCTGCTCAAAGCAACTTGAGAGAGGGCAAAATCACCAGCTTACTTATGCAGGTGACAAGTGGAGCTAGTTGATAAATCGCTCATGTAAGTAGAGTAGAGATACGGTGAACGTACACCCTGAAGCACTCCTGAGTTGTTAACCAAGGATTTCGAAGTTTTACCATCCGGTCATGTCCACTGAGTTCGGTTAGTAATGTAGTCAGATGGCCAGACTAATAAAAACCTGCGAAAACCAAATATTTCAAGTTTGTGAAGTAGAAGCGACAGTAAGACTGAGTCGAATGCCGACGAATAGTCCAGGAAGGTGCAACGCACAGATTTCATCGATACGTCTAAGGACTAACAAGTTTGATGAACAAAGGAGATGACGGCATTCAAATTCGACCTGCTAGATTTATAAGTGAATTAGAAGTGATTGTCAAGAGAATTAATAGAAGACCGTAGGCGCTTAAACACAAAACGCCCTGTCAGTTTAGGACTAGAAGATGTTAAAGCAATGTGGCGAAAGTGTTTGGCTAAAGCAGTAGAACTGCTAGATTTTGATATGGGAACAATTGTGACGGGTCTCCAGTAGTCAAGGTTAGAAGACAACCTTAATAATGTGTTATTGAGAGAAGTGAATGCACCCGTCAGGGCCAAAGCACCGTGTCTTAAATGAGCTAAAAGCAGGCTCTCATGACGAATGCCTGCAGACATTTTGTTGGTACGGGCAAGCTTGAACATCTTCTCCCTAGGAGATCGGATAGCTGTAGGAATAAGACTAGGATATAAATAGGAGGATGGATGAAAGACTGAATAATGCAGTCGACGTTCGCAAAACATTAAATCGGTCTCTCATCTCACACAACATTTGAATGCTCTACCATTGGGATTAGCTGTTGTTAGCACTCATGAGTGTACTGACAAATGTCGCATCGATACCTTAAACTTAAGTTTTTATTAGGGTGGAAATGTAACGCACACGCGAGTTATTACGGTTTTGTGGAAGTGCCCTTTGCATTAGCATCTGAGAGATAAGGCCATCTTTGACGAAAAATGTTTCTCAGGAACAGCAAATATCAGAGATAGCTTGAAACGTTTGACATTGCCATCGAGCAATGTTCCAAAAGAGAACCAAATATATGCGTGTGAAACCGATTTCTCAACAAGGGTAAGGTTGTTGTTCGGAAAATCACGTGGGCGAATTCGCATTTCATTTGTGTTTTTGAGAAATTTGAGGCTTACCGAGTATATCTTGAGCCTTATGAGAAGCAGACATTGGTCATTGCTTGAGATGGCCGCACATAGTTTTAGGGAAAAGAAATCAAGTTGGATGGTAATAACTCGATCTAAAGTGGAGTACCTCCGATAGGAGAAAAGAGAATCTTTCAAATCAAATACAGTCACAGAATTGATGTACGACTGAACTCAACTACAATACTTTGCAGAATATTTTCAAGTAGTGGAACAATAAATGCGCGAAAATAATCGGAAAATTCAGTGATGCCGTACTGTGTGCTAAAATGTGCAGTGTATGATAGTATTGGTATGGCGGGTGAATGTGGACTGATTTTGTGTTATGCGACAGTCAATTTTTAGTGAGTATTTGTCAATAACTCCGCACTCGCCGGACCAGAAGGAGTTTATGTCTGTTACTATACCACATCCAGTCCTTTTCTCGTTTGTAATTCTGTCCTGCTGATGGAGCGAATCAGTAATATCCAGGTTCAGTCGTCCTCCTTTGCGCATCTGACACATTTGCGAACATGAACTGATGATTGGAGTATGAGAGACGGATCCGATATTTTTTTAAAAAAAGGGAATGGTTGTTGGTACCCAACAGTGCCAGAATGGACATCTCGGCCGAAGGGGTGTTTAAGAACTTCCGCCCAGCAAGCATGAGTGCTTTTTATAGATGGGTTAGGTCTTCGAGGTACAACGCTGTGTGATCCCAGTTCAAGATAATAATCAATAAGGTTTTTAAACAGCAATAATTCCGATAGGTTGTTGCGGCGAACAGATGCCAAAATGGAACCAAAATTCCTCTAAGAAAACAACGAAATAATGATGACAGAACTGTAGCAGTCAGTCAAATCGCACGCGTGTCCGAGTTGCACTTACTGAGTCCCTTCTATTTTCTTCTAACAGAATGTTGTAAATTGTAAAATAGGCTGATAAGTCGGGAAACTGTTAATTTTCACACAACCAGTGATAAGATATTCTTGCTAACTTCAACCCACGAGGGATCCGCAATCCTTCGGTTGCTCATCATCTATGACGCTGACGATTCCTTGTCATTGGTAACAAAGCGATAAAAATGTATCAAGGATATGAGGAATAATAGAACATTTGCTTCCCCGTCTAGTCTTATGAGTCATAAAAATGGGACGGGGAATAACAGTTACTACCCATTGTTGCACGGAATTACATAAAATGCGCAGCAGCAGGCAGCTACATTGCTCACATAAAGCGGATACATCCAAATAATTTCATAAGTACATAGGGAAAACTGATGTTAGAAAACGACCAGTGTGCTTTTGGCGATGCCCGGTCATGCTCTATGGTTCACACAGACCGCAAAGTTACAACTGAATGGCTGTCATTTAGGTCGAAGATAGTATTTGCAAAATCGTCTGAGTGGGATGAGGCCGATGTAATAGAGATCTTGAATCGTTTTGTAATGTTTAGGGTCGACTGTGAAAGATCCACCAGTGAAAGATAATTACGAGCGGATTTCAGTTTCGTTAATTTCATTTCTTGCCAAAGGCAGGGTTTGTGGTTACAGCAAAATTCTGTTCACCAAGTGAAATAATAGATAATAGATAAATCAAAGTGAAGTAGTCGAATGTACTTTTATTTTGAATGCTGTGCAACCTGCGGAATCGTGAATACATTGCTCATCCTAATAAATAAGTTGAAGCTATCAGAAAAACCCATGGACAAAAGCTATGCCAAAGTATAATTCTTTTCTTTACTAACTTATCCTCGATGGTGATTTGGATAATTTGGTAGGTTTTACTATTTTGACGATGGCAGGGAAAATTACCTGATAGTCTTGAAATTTGTCATGTCAAGAACTTTACCTAGTATCTGCCAGATTCGGCAGCTGCAAATAAAGACTGTTTTGTCGAATTTGTGTTGTAGAATTTTAGACTCTAACAAACCGCCAATTGCTGCAGGTAGCGAAATCGCTTATTTGATTTTGTCTATTCCAAAGGTAGAAGCCATGTGCTAGTAGTTGCGCTCCGTACACTAGACGTACTCTACCGTACGCTATCGCAATTTATAAAACAGCAGACAAATATCCTGATGTACTGAAATAGTTGTTGCTATGTGCTTGCCGGTAGAATTGACTGAGGCCTAATAGATTATGGATTTTAAGTAAACCGGTCAAGTGCTTTAAGTGAACACCAAATAATCAAAGAAACTAGGCGAAATAATATTACCGATAACTAATCTAACGATACTTTACGTACTTGCATTGGATCCGATACAGTCAAAAACTATTATTACAAACATTCCCAACCAGATCGTTCTCATACTTCATGAACTCCAAAAAAAAGTGAATCCACTGCAAAATGCACCTCAAAACTTTGGTGAGATGTAGCTAGAGTTTTCGCCTAAACGAAACTCTGATCAATGGAGCCACTGCTGCTGCCCATTGTTTTGCATAAATGGGAATTCGTGTCGCACAAAAGCAGCGACGTCAATAAAATTGTTGAATTAGCGGCGATGGGGCAAGTCCCAATAAGCATGTATTTACTCGTGACAATGACTATGGCAACAGAAAAGACGACTGATCACACAGGGCTTGTGTTGGACCGTAGGTTCTGATGTTTCACATTGTCAGCAATGGAAAATAAGGTCTTAGTAATGATCGAATGAGTTCAAAGTTCTAGTGCGAAACTGGTCAAATGTTTTTTTTATAGTGATAGCGTAAGTTTATAGGTAAGGACGGAAACGTTTTGTCAACTTCTACTCTGGGTCATTGTACAACTCGTGTATTTGTCGTCAGGTTGTAAGCTAAAGGTCAGGAGTGGATTTTTAAAAATAAAAAATAAATAAAATAAGTGTTCGTTGTAGAGTACTCTATCATAACAATATTTGATGCTATGCGTGTCTAATTACCCGATTCGTTTGGTGCACATGGATATGATAGGCTGTCTGATGAGGACTGTGGAACTGCTGAAACACTCACACTTCCATCGATACCGCCTGTTTTGATTGAGTTCCCCATGTTGGGTGTGGTATTTCGAACTACGGCCCTTCCGTAAATCAAAACTCGACCAACCTGGTGAAAGGGTCGTGTGATCGATCGCAACAAAATATCGGAACAGAGCTGGGCCTAAATGAAGGGTTGGAATAACTCGGAATAGCAATAAAAGTCCGTCCTAAGTACATCTTAGTGGTAGTTTTAGAAAATTCACAACAATTAAGTTGGAAATGTTTGTGACTTGATTTTTCAAAGTGGAAAAACTGACAATTTATCTTGTGCTTCCTTTACTTCCTTTAATATAAAATAGTAGAAACAGTTGGACTCAGAAGAGGGTTACGGCTAATTGAGCAATGCCCAGTCAATAAAGTGACTGAATGCGAGAGGAAGGGAAACCTGAACAATACGATCCAAACGTATTCGGAGCTCCGCAGATCCGATTGAAGATCTGCTGCATCTACACTGATTCAAACCGTTCCTACCGGTTCATATATAGGCGCGCGGTGCCCTCCGTAATTAGATTAGAGGAACAGCTAAGTAACCCGAACGGATTTCAAAAGCGATCAAAATGTTGTTCACAAAATGACAATGCAATAGTTCCAAATCACCGGGGGCGACAACAATGAACACTGGTTTATGAAGAAAGATTTAACATGGTAGGCAACCTATTATATACATACTTTATATATAAGTTATCAAAAAATAAGATTACTTAGATATAATGAGAACCAGAAGATTCTCAAATATAATCCCGATCTTCCAAACAGCACAAACTACACAGCTGTTTGGTTAAAACGTAGTAGATACAAAACAATAATTCAGTTTCGTGCAAAAAACAAAATTTAAGATTCTTTGGTCCGACTACATGGATTCTATCGTTCGTCATACTTTTGCACTTGCGGTGCTTAGCACGATTACATCGTACTAGAAATCACACCTATTTGACATTACATAACTTTTGGAAAGGAAGTACAGTCGATTTCGCAAGTACAAAACCGGCCATATGCTGAGTAAAAAGTACAAACGAAGCCGGGATGCATATTATGTCGGCCGATAACCAAAGAATTTGGTGAGGTGTTAATCAACTGAGCGATTCAGAAATGGAAGTACGTCATCCAATTGACTTTTGACTTTTGACTACAGTTTGCGGAACAGTGACTGGTGCTTTCACTTGCAACGCTTTAATGTTGACATCAAAATAGTACTTCGGTGAGATTAAAAAACTGAAGGAACACATACCTCTCCTTAATCTGAACCCAGATTCTTTGGGATCAATCGGATGATACTTATGATAATGGTGTGGTAGTGGCGGTGAGGGTGACAATCATAAATTTGATAAGGACGTTTCTATTTTTCTGTTCACTTAATAAATGTTGCGACTACTAATTTTCGTGATTTTGCAAAACCGATTTCTTTGTTGTTCTTTAATTCCTTTCTGTGCGTTTCCAATCAGGACATTTGCGTCAGTTATTGTATATTGTTATTAGACTATGAGACTTACAAGTTTCCTAGACATGGTTTCCCTTTCATCCTTTCCCAATGCTTAAAAATCCAATCCAATTGCTTAATTTTGTGCAAAGTTTAGATGAAAAACTTGAATTTCACTGCACTGTCATTATATTTGTTCACATTAGTAATTCACGCAGATTTGTTAATTACACATTTTGTTTTTATGGATTGATGTCCAAAATATTTAGGTATATTTTACTGATGTAAATGACTGTCACTTGGGCTTGAAATCGTGTAAGGTATAATTATATAAGAACAGGCTTATATCTGAGTGACCAAACAATGGACTACGTGCAAAAATGAGTAGGTTGTTAATTAAATTTAGTAGTTTCAAGGTGTTAAAGTCCATTGAAATTATAATAACGCGAAATAAGATCGATGTCTGCTTTGGATGACGATTCGTTTTTCCTATGAGCTACAAACTACTGTTTTGATATACATAATTCTTTGAAGGTTTGTAGGGAAAAATGACTCATTCTGCTCTGTTTCATTATGATAACCGTACTGCCAGACTATCATACACTAGTTACAAGTGAATTTAGTATCTCATGCTTTCCACGACTAGCTTTCAAAAGCAAACGCACCAGCCGAGTATCGTTAGGGAACTAGCCCAGTGTTCATAGGTCAACAACGACGAAAATACAATTTTGTTGGCAGAAATGGTCTTGATAAAGTTGTACACATAATTTCTACTCTGTGTAAATCTGCCCATTTTCAGACTTTATTTGGCAATGGAATGATGGTTCATATAAAATGTCTGACATGGTTATTGGTTAGTTTGCACAAGCAATGAATCTTTTCGATGTTGCAGATTAATAAAACAGTTATCTGCAGAATACCATTGTCGATGAGCGGGGCGGAATATTCCGAAATTATTGAGCAACACAATTTTAGTCAGTTTTAAATCCATCTTATTAGCTGGTTCCCTAACAGACATGAATGTCGACGGTTAACCGGGCATCAACTCCATCAAAGAATTTCCACAGACCACAGAAAGCAAAAACCAAGGGGGCGAATCACTGAGAAGGAGGAGAACACTTGAGATGTAATCAGATGAATTGCATTGACCTTAGATCTTTAAGCGCAAAAAATACTTGTGATATTCCGCAAACGTTTTTGTTGAGCTGATGAAAATGTCTCCATGTTGAATTGGCTGCATCATAAAACATTATACAGTCTGCAGTATAAGAGCGATTCAGAATGTTTTTCTATGGGAAATGGGTTTCCTATTCAATTTAAACCTCGTCTCTGGAAGAAAATCGCTGAATGACATCGGAACCTAAGGAAAACAGATTATTCAACAGGCATTCGGAAGCGAAATAGGATATAACGATCAAGTGCTTCTGGGCAGAGAGAACTTAATGAATATGTGGCAAACAGCGAAAATGAAGCCAGCTGATGAGGTAAATAATCTGGCAAGCTAGCCTATTATCGCATAGTGATGCGCACACGTGAAGAAAGCGGAGTGAGTTGAAACGCGCAATGTAGAAAACGTTCGCTGTCTTGAAGAGCTTCATGTTACTTTGATAGAAAACTACAAATAATATATGCCACCTTATAAACTAATGAATATCCAGATAGATTCATTGATTACAATTTGAATTGCGAACGGACTAGGTAGATGATACCAGTGATAGCTAGGAAAACTCAATAAAAATCTATGAAGACTTAAAACTACGATTGTACTGCTGTACATACAAGGTCTATTTTAATCTTGTCAACCAAATTTACCGCTAAAAGGACGAGTGCGGGGAGAACTCCACCCGGTCCCTTGTTTCTCGACATTTTTGCAGTAAAGTTGGAAAGTGGTCCATTTACTTTCCAGACGTTACGTGGACGACATTTTCTGTGCATTCAACCCTCAACAAGAATTAATGAACTACTGAATAAGTTCAACCTGGACCATCCAAATGTGAAATTCACAATAGATTTGGAGTTGAGAATTCCTGAGTGTACTGCTGAGTCGTCGGAAAGGCGGTTCAGTTCGGCGAGCAGTAAGCTTGGGGGCCCCTTAGAATGGGTTATATTTCCACTTTCGGAGCTTTATGCTTCTGAATATGAAGAGGAACCTAATTAGTCGCCTCATAATCAGAGCAAAAAGACTATGAACGGAAGATGCTCTTGAGGCAGAACTTCAGATGGTGAGAAGAGTATTCACCAAAAATAGCTTCGCAAGTCGGTTAGTTGATAAGATAATGGAGACAGAAAAGAAATTCCCAGGAGAATGGCGGTAGAGGGAAAGACAGTATATGCATCTTTGACAGTCATAGGTGATACACTAGAAGAAATCGCAAGAAGAAGACCGACTAGTGCCATCATTAAGATATTTTACGCAGCCAAGATTCGAATCCAGTTCAGATTCCGCCCCGTGACATTACTGCGGTTGAAAGCTTCTGATTCCTTGAGCATCACTTCTGCATGTCTGAACACTGGAACAATTAAGTCACTTAATATTGCAGTCGTTTCACACCCAGCACAGACTGATCACACCGTGAATGTGACGCAAGCCTTCGTTGACCAGCATAAGATCAGGATCAACAGTCTGAATTGGTGAGGTGTCGTTTCTTCTGTCGTGATCAGTCATCACAACCCTCCGCTGTGTGCTCAAAAACAATTTGTGGTTGCTTTTAAACTTCCCGAGCCTATCGTCCGCCCCAACGCAAACCCTAGACTACAAACCGATCGATACAACACGTTCGTCTGCTTTCGGGTTATGCATAAGACACGACCAGTCCCTTCACATCAATATTTTTATCTGACTAGTCCAGTTCCTTTTAAAATGCCTCCTAATATTCCGATGTAATGGCATGCGTACGAATCCCAGAAAGGTTGTATATTCACCAAACTGTTTTATTAGTGTTACTTTCCAAGCAGTTCGATCACACTTTGATTACCGCCTGAAAAGTGTTAATTATCTGTTTTTAACGCATTTATGTATACATTTGTGGACGTAATAGTCCTGTTGACAATAAGGTTGCCTAGACCACCTCATCAAAAATGAGAGAGTTATGTTCCATGCTATGGAGTGGAGTCATTTTCTTGAGATAAGGAATTCTAACCACGTCTGAATTAGAATAGGATGAAATGATTTTGCGAAAAGTGCACAATTTTCTTTTTCGAATTAATCTTTAACTCTTCGAAGACAAAAATGTATTTGTGAAAGTCGACTGGATAATCAGTTGTGCAACAACGAAATTCTTTCTTCAGGTTGTCTACGAGCTCAACTACATCCGTATTAATCTTGTACTCATTAATATGTAACAGCTGCCTCCTCGCAGATTTTTTTTCTCATTGAATTTCAAAATGGTTTACCATGGCCAAACCATTTGCGTTTTCTGGATGCAAAACAGTTCAGTTTCCTGTCATCATAGTAATGTTTGGTAATATGAAAGTATTCAAACCCAGTTATTTGATTTATTGGATATCCATTTTCATCACTTTGTCTGAGGTATTCACGAACAGCGATTACTGTCAAGAAAGCAGGTGGGAAACAGTAACTTTGAAGTTCTTGTTTGGAGATTCCGTTGTCACTAAAGCCCACAAACTGAATGTTGTGCAAAGTGGACTGGTATTTGTGACGACCCATCTATTGTCATTACAGTTTCCCACCTGCATCCCGCTCTAGTTTACTTTATGAACTCGAATCCTTTCATTTTTTCTGGCCCAGGGGATTCAGTTATTCAGGGAGTCGCTTTATTGCATCTGTGTTACCGTGTTTCCATTTTTTGTTCCAGGTAAATTTTCGGAAAGGTTGGACCAGTTTCATTTACTTACCTCGTTCTCGACTACTATTATGATATGAATATCAAATTCATATCTTTAATTCTTGCAACAACAAAGCGAAATCTTTTCGGAAACCTTATTCCCGATCGGGTACTCGGCACTTTGTGTGCAAACCCACCATATTCTTTCTCCAAAAACATTTTTGCAAGACGTTTTGTTGCTACTGCAAGAGTGCCATTTCTTTCTACCCATCCATAACCTTTATGTGCTGAATAACAACACTATATTGAACTCATAAAGACAATCGCACGAAAGTCTTTTCATCATAATGACCATGCGGCTTGGCCTACAACAGAGTACAAAGTAGGAGTGTTCTGGTGTCGGATAGTGTTAGCTGCTGCGCCATTGATTGAGAGCAACATGTATCAAATAAAATTTCTGAGAGGATTTATGACTTTACTGATGCTCTTTCAACTTGAAGGCAATTCTTCGTCGTCTATGAATTCCTAACTAAGTATTCAGTTGCACATTATGGAATATCTGGAGTTCAGGAATTCCGCGAATGGAAATGACATAGTATGGGACAACCAGCACAAACGAACATACCGAGAAAAAGCTGACTGGTAAAAAACATGATTGCCATTAGACCCCATTGATGTGCCGAGTGAACGGGAAGAAAGGATGATTGGCTACGTGGCAAATGCATTCACCAAAACTCCGTCGCTTTGGCAGAAATAATAGCAAACTGTCCTTTCGGTTAACATGAGTAATATTTCTCGCAGTAGTTTGTCTGAATACTCTCTTGGAAACATTACGCGCGGTAATCAAAACGCCGGCCAACTATCACTGCTGCCAATAATGCTGCCTATCTGATAGACAAATATTCTCACAGAAACCGATGTACTAACTGGTTTCTGGTGAGACAAACAACAGTTTTAATCCCTTCTTGATTGCTAATGATATTTTTTCACCTCTGTTGATAGACCGGTGACACTTACAGGGTTTTTTATTAGTTGTTATACATTGTTAATAATTCACATTTGGATTTACGTTGGATGGCATTCGTTTGCTTACTTAGATGTCACCGAAACACGTTTTCACAAGCTTACCATATTCAGAATGAAATTGCAATGGGAGTAGAAATGAGAAGTAAAATTGGTCATGAGATGCTGACGGAATGTAAAATATTGGGATTGAAATAAGTTCCGGTCGGCAATTTACAATTCATTCTGAAAGCCTATACGAGTTGTAGTGATCGATTAAATAGATTAGGGAAGGAACACGTCGCTGGAAAAGAATGGCAGATGGCAAAGTTGAAGCACAGTGGACGTGTTATTACAAGGTACCGTGTAGACGAACGTATTAGAAGACCCCATGTGTCAGATAATGCAAAGTCCTTCAATAGACGCGGGTGAAGTTGCGCCGGTTGCCGTGATATAAGGGGGTAGAAATGTTGTGCCATAAAAATCCAGTGAATAATCTTCGGGACCATCAAAAGTATAAAACATAGAGTACTATAAGTTAATAGTTGTAAAACCCCCTGGGTTCAAGGATGCACTGCAACAGTCGGTAAAGCGTACTGACAAAAATGTATAAAGTCCACCAAAAGACGTGACCGATGATGATTTTCACATATTTGACAATTTCATGCACATAAATAGCTGCTTGTATCGCTTGAGCTTTGCACGGGATACCTTGACCATTGCTGGAATCAAACATAATATACATAATTTCTTTAGTGAACCCGTTAGACCACAATTATTGAAACTTTGCAATGCCTGATATATTTCCGCTGAACCAGGTAAACTCCGTGACCTTAACTTTTGGGATTGGTGTACTCTCTAAGTTCATAACTTTTGTGATACTTCAGCTGCAGCTCTGTAGTATGCAGATAACCATCTACGTTGGGTGATTATAGGCGCTGTGAATCTGGTTCGAATCATCGAATTTTGAGCTTGATCACCCGTTTAGGATTTCTGTGATTGACATTTGCTCAAATATTCTAGTGCAAAACTAAAACCTCTTTTCCAGGTTGCATAAAGCTACTTATTAAAACAGTAAACCTATTTAAATACAGCCGTAAATTTTATTCGGCTTGGAATAATGCAACAAAAAAATAACTAGGTTTCTGTCCACTTGGAAAGTGCTTGGATCTGTGTAATTGCGCAGATGACCTTTAGTCAAGTTTTCGTTGTTTTTGTGTAGGTTTTGCCGGATAGTTAAACTGTAATGATTATAATTTAAGCTTATTGCTTACGTATAGTTCTTTGCTATTTATCAGCAATATTACTCATTTTTTACATGAAATATTTGTTTACGCTTCTACAAAATGTGAAATACAACTGCAAGATGCTGGTGGAATTCACTGAACTTTAAACTGATATACCTAACAAGAAGTGTGAACATTCCAAACTATGAAAAATTACACCTAATACATTTTCATCCACAGTTATTCTGAGGTAGCACAAGCAACCGGAAATTATATAGAGTGGGGAATATTCCTACTGTGCATCCATTAGTCGAAGCCACATTGTTCTGGTTCCCCGTGCCACCCAAACACAAATGCAAATCAATCACTAAGTCTTTTGGATGCCGTTCAGCTGTACTGTTTGTTTCCACTGGAAAGCGACCGGCGAGGCCGATCCGGTGACTGAAACCAGGTTGGTAACTGCGTCGGTAGAATGTTGGTTTACGGAACACTTGAGCGCCATATTCAGGATAGCTCGAAAATGGTGCCTCTGCCTGGCAAGCGTAAGGTCGACTTCTGAGCGCCTAATGCTTACGCGGTTTCCTATTCTTCATAATTCTTGTTAACTCTGGCATTTCCAGATAATTCGGCAGTTCGAACACGTTGCCCGCTTACGTAATACACATTTATCCCTATGAAAATTGTCGAGCATATTTGCCAACTAAATCAAAAGCAACTTCAAAATAATTCAGAACTTAGCGGATAAATGTGAAACTCAAGTGAACACATCTAAAGAATCAGTACGTAAGCGTTACCTTTTCTCAGTCTGCCAAAGTCATGAAGAATGAAAAATTGCGAAATAATTTTTTACTTGCAGAACTCCTTTCAATAAAACAAAATAACGATTCTCAGGAACAGCAGAACCATTCTAAGGGAATTTTGATGGATATTACGACACACGAAAGTCAGTTCAATGGCGTCATACATCCGAAGTGTTGCTCAGCCATATTCTGCGAAAGGCAGTAACAAGTGTTATGAACTACTCCAACCCAGTCATGAATCCGAGTATCCCAAATGCTCATATATTCAATAAGGTTTGCAGATCAAAACCCTAAAAATTCCCGGAAATCCCAAAGGACATATTTAATGCTATACAATTAACACAAATTTATCGATGGGAATTTTGGTATCATCTTGTTTCACAGCTAAGCCATCGCACAGGTTCAAAAAATTAGAAGCTGCAAGCCAGAAGTTGCGCAAATTAAACATCATCAAGTACTTTGGTCGATAACGTGCTGCTACTCAGCGCATATAGCGTTTTCTTCAAATGAGTGATGTTTTTCAATATTTTTAACCGGTAATGTTTTAACGAATCATGGTATGGGGGCTTGCTGATTAACCTTCAAATTTTTTTTATTTGTTTGCAGTTTGTAATTAGTTATAGCACGATTAGATAATCAGCCGGACTAAAGACGCGAAGTTATTTAGCTAAGCCACTCTCATCAACTCAGAAAATTATTTGATTTGGTTGTAGAAACAAGAATTGAGGCTGTTTTGGACGTTTCTTTCCAATATCCTGAGTATTTAGATGCCAGAAGATGTTCGTATGACTGCCCTTTTCTCAGTCTGTTTCCAATGAGCATCAAGTGAATTCAACGGGAAGTATGAGTTTAAAATCCGCTTTTTCACACAGTGCCAAAGAGACTATTTGTGAAAATTTCAACGACTAGTCTTAGTTACGCAAAATGTTGCACCTGAACAACGAACATCTGTTCTCGACGGTTGGGGGAGTTGAGCACTATTTGAATGAGCTTGTATGTAGACTTTCCATTTCGCACCATTATTCGACAGAAGTTCAAAATACTCAGTCGTTTAGGAAAACGATTAATGCGCACTAGATTGATAGATTCAACTCAACAGACACCACCTACAGAAACCCGGATGCGTTCGATTGGTTCAAGGAAGTATCATACAAGCAGAGGCAACTTAGATAATTCTAAGTTATTTTTTCATTGATGAAACCCAATCAACCGATTGTTTCGTTAAAGTTTAACCTCCAGGATATGTGGGATCCCCTGGTGATCTTGATTCTGGCCACTTCGGTTGATTGTGCAGGTGAGTAGCACATGCAACGGGCCGTGTCAATAACACTCACGCTACTGGCATTGCTCGATGAGATCCGTCAATGAAAATTCGTCGCTCGCCATCAGATTTACTAAACAGGCTTTAACTTTTCACGTTGCTGTATGCTTAATGATGAGACAATAATTTAAGTGGTGGTGACGAATCAGTTACATCTGCGTAGAAGTTTGTGTGGCATAAGTAGAAACCCTGATATGGATAGAGAGGCTTTAGATTCAGAACGTCCACTGCTTTTTGATATTCGATTATGGAAAATAGAAACAATAACACTTCCAATAGTTAATCCACTGAAGATGATGCAGAAATGAGTTAATAAATGACTTAAAATATTTCCCAGAAATTTAAGTTGCCTATAACTACTGAGTTGTTTCAAATGTCGAATTCTCGACAGCAGTATTCGGCCGGGCCGCGTTTCCATTTGAATCTTAGTCGCTTTCATTATCAATTATTTGTTTTTTGAACGAAAGTTTTAGACGGCAGAACCACAGTGAGCATCGCGTTAGCTACTGAGTCAACTATGGAATCGACTGCAGAATCGACCGCAGACACGACCACTGTCATCTCAGGAGGTACTACAGAATCCATTAAAAGTAAAAGTTCTTAGGCAACCTTAACGTGGACTACTGATTCAGAATCAACCAGAAAGCAAATTACTGATTCAACAGCATTAGTGAGTACTGAGTCAACTCTGGAATGGACAACCAAGGAAACGCCCGCAGCAACTACTGAAACAACTCCAGGTTGGACCACTAAAGGTGGGCGTACATTGGCGAATACCTGTTTTTGAAAAGTCGAAAAGAACTTTCGCTAACATCTGGAATTTTTATTTTACTATCACTTGCATATACCCACTGAAATTACGAATGGTTCACTTTCATCGGTAAGAAGCCCACTGTAAGAATCGAATTTTCTTCAATCAGCGGTTTATAAAGTGTTAAATTCAGTGGAAGAAAGTACACTATAATTAAACGAAATAATGCCAGATAAGATAAATCGATAAGGCACCCATACCTTTGACTCAGATTAATTCGAAAACGGTTAAAGTCTCATTAGAGGTGGAGTGGGTAAAGCTAGTTGAGATGTTTCTTTTTCGTCTTCTAGCAAGATATTCCCAGTATAGATTAGGTGATTTACAGGCATTTTTCTGATTGGCTGGCCAGAATGTTGGTGATTGTCTATCGTTGGTCTGCCACTGAGGCTTAAGCAAAATACTTGGACGGAGAACGAAGTCTAAGGTTTTCCGATGAGAAATAATGAACCGAATGGGTAAGTTATGAGTTTATGCACCTCTACTGTATGGCAGAAAGAAACTTACCAGGATTTTCAGGATCACATTAGCCTTCACTTTTCCATGGGAATCAGATTACAACTTTGTTTCCAGAGCTCACGTTAATAAAACATTTCAGTAAATGCATCACCACTGGCATCGCCATAATCCCACAGTGAAAGTACCTCAGTTACTTTACCTGTCGTGTGGGTAATCAACCGAGTCCATTCACAACATTTCGATTAAAGCCCAAATCTGAAGAGTGCTTCTAGGCCGCTTGGTAGTCCCACAGCAAACTATGCAAAAATTTTGATTTCACCATCCTTGCTGCCACTAAATGTTTGCATAAACATCATCATCTGATTAAAAAACCAGTCAGTTCTGCTGAGGAATCCTTTCTTAGTCAAATTAGGGATTTTACTTTTGAAAAAACCTGCTTACCGGTATACTTTATTCTTCATTGTGAAATTCCTCAATTCGAAAAGGCTTTCAAGAAATTCGGTTTATTTTCCTCTGGTTGACGTTAGATTCACACAGACGTCAAACTTTTAGAACCCCACTATGTTTGAACCTCATTGTTTTTGAATAGTATGTAGTCTAAGTGATTTATCTGAGGGTATGCCCTTAAGTTTTCAATGGGGAATCTTGTACTAACGAGGGACATTGTCTTAAAGGGTAACTCAATTTACTTATTTGTTTTTCATGAAGACGGCTTATACCAAAAACCGGCAAATCTGATATGTCACGGTTACATTGTATCAATATCCAAGTGTTTTACAGGCTCAGAACCAGCAAAGTCGATATAACGCAAACCGTCCGGAGTCACTTCAAATGTTACGGTTTTAACGGTTTTTAGATGTTGTTTATCATCATCAGATGAAGGTCCGGAAAGGTGACATCAGAAGTGGTCTCGGTGTTTCATTTTTGCTCTCTTTGGATATAATCAAGGCGTCCGCACACACCAGTGTGGAGATTGATTTATTAACCGCAAATTTTGCCATTTGTCTCCCTGAGGATACTCTGATTCAGATTACAGTTCTTGATTACCTTTTTCCACGATAACTTCATTATCTATTTCCAGCATATATTTTGGCCAAATTTGAAAGCTTTATCCAGTAGCATTGGTTGAATCAAGCTTAACATCGAATTCGTCCTTTTGAAATCGTGCCACTCTTGAAAATGATCATTCAGTGGTTGTCAGAGATAGAGATTTGTTTTCTTACGGATTTTCACTTGAGTTGTCACAACACATGTACACTTATGTGCTAGAATAAATGTGAAATAAGTGAAAACTCATACGTTTGCTAATAATGATATTTTTACTCCATCATTCAAAGCAGCACCTGAAACCAGTACCACTGGAGGCAAGCAAGCATTTTCGATTGCATCTATGCCATTCAGTTTCACAAATTCGATTGAATACAGAAGAAACTCACCTGTTCCTTATTCCTTTCTTTACCAGGTACCATGGGGTTATCTACCGTGAGTGCGCTGCACTGGGTATTCTGGTTTCGTATCGCAATAATGTTTTCCGTTTGAAATGGAGCCCCACACCAAAAGAGCCATACCAGCTTTGCATTTTTTCATTCTCACCAATCAGCGAAACTATTCGCTACAATTAGTACTCATTCACTGACCATTATTCCTCCGTCATTTTTGTACACTCACTTTCATGTGTTGCTCAATCAGTAACATTTTAAGGTCATTCTTCACCGTGAGCAAAACAACTGCGTAATCATAATACACGAATTAACTGAAGGATCTACACATACTTTATTTCATTAAAACTTCAAGTTCGCGTTACGCATGATTTCCGGATAATAACAACATTCCTGTATGACAGATAACGATCACAGTTTTTCTAGGCATGAGTCGTTGATACCCTTACTCCAATCTTACAATGAACTACCTTCAACGCAGTCAGTCAAACAAATCCGATGAGAATGTCTAGGCGTACTTAGCTGGTGGGAACTACGTGCATTATAAATGGTTGTGAAATTAACACAGGTTCATTTTACTCGCTCAGCTGAACTATGAAATGCCAACTTGACGGTTGGATTCCGCTGATGGTTGGACAGGCATGTTGGAATCCTATTTTGAATTGACTTTGTTGGTGCATCAGACTATGGAACTCACAATTACCACTGATGTTGTGCTAATTCGTGGATGGAACATAACGACCGGGTTTGTGGGGTTTCGTGGATTTGCTGGTGGACAAATCAGAATTAAGAAATTCTGACTGCACATAGAATAATATTGTTTTATCTGCTTACAGCATAAGGAATAAACCACACAATCTGTAGAAGGCGGGTTGACGAAATTCCCAACCTGGCTTGCCCACTTCTCACCTGAAGGTGTTGATGAGAATTGAGATAAAAAGTGCTGTTCTATTTTTGCGAAATTCCGGGATATTGGTACAATTCAAAGACCGTTCGTGGGTGGGATCCTGTATGTGTACGAAACTATAAGTTGAAACGATGGAGTAAATTTTTTGGGAACTTAATGCTCAGTAGTGCCAAAAGCAAAAAGATAATAAAGCAGGCTGTTGGCGACGGACTAGCGATTGTATACTGGAAATCGCTGCGGAGTTGCCAGTCAATCTGATGATTTCCTCAATTCCCTCTGAAAAAAGCGTAAAACAAAGAGTCGCCTCCTACATGACTGCAGCGCATAATAGTGGCATGCAATGGAGCAGGCTTCTAAAACCTAGAACATAAGCTTGAAGGGATTACTTGTAAAGTTGGCGAAGAATGGAAGCAAGTGTTAGTACACACTCTAAATAAGAATGGCGGGTTTTGATCCGGACTGGTAGACTTGTTGACACCAAAGTTAGGTAATAGGTTCTGATGGTGAGTAGGGTGAGGTGCACAGGAGAGTGGGGATGAGAGGATGGTTGTCATGTGGATCAGAATTAGATAGAAAGAAAAAGTTTAAAATGCCTCCACCTTTTCGAACGTTTCAGTGAAGTGTGAACAAGAGTTTGTGCAGAAGAACCACAAGATTCAAAGTGGTATCAAAGGTAAAGTATAAATTTGCTTTCGAACTACATGCTTCGTGAATCTCATGAGTGTGTTCAATATTCAGTTTGACACACTGAAAAGGACTCAGTTGGATAGCTTGTGGAAGAACTTCGGTGATCTATGCGGGTAAGTTGGATATATTAGTGGTGAAATGTCTTGCACTTAAATGAGAGGCATAAAACTAGCGCAATGAACTCAGGTTATCAGTGTCGCATTGACAAGAAATTCCGTCTAGAATATGAACGGTTGACAGGAGGGTGATTCAATCTATCGCATGAAGGCAAAAAGCGCAGCGAGAGTAAAATGGACGGACTGGATGCAAAGAAAAGGTGCTGAGTGGATGCATGAACAACAGCACGATCTGCATCCCACGTGGTGAGACGGATTTATGGTGAACTGGTGTATGTGTTGATAAGTGCTTCCGTCTCACGACACCAAGTTTCGGATGTTATTTAATCGGCATTATAAACATTGAAAAGTTTTAGGATTATTACGTTGGCACAGTGAGTACCATTCTGAATGTTCTGCATAGTCTGGTCCATGTAGTCCAAACTAGAGCAATCGGTGTTACTTGGGGGGAGTGTTGCGTACGACAAAATTAATGTTCAGATAGAGAGAATTAAAGCCTCAGCAACGGTAAACAGGAATTGTTGAGATTTTGAGCGTGGATAATCGATGGCCGGAGAAATAATTTCGGATTATTGTGCACAAAGAGTTTAAAACAATAATTTGTTGGAAGAAGTGGTTGAGAGGATGAGTTATTGGAGTGGAAGATTCAAGAAAATGGGGTGCACAGTTAATTTCTAGGTTTATGTCATGAATGCTAGAGACCATATATACTGAAATAGAAATGATCCTTATCTGACACTACCAAGGGTGCCTCCTGGTTGTCGCCTGTAGATCTTTCTCTGTGGTTCTGCAGGTCAACCTGTTTTATGCACGAGATGATAAAAAGCCATTTTGAATTACAAATTTACCACCTAACAGTTCACTAGAATCTATTCATACGCTGCATTAGTTCAAAAGAAAAGCGGAAGTAAACGAACCTCTTGAAGAAGCATGCACAGTTTTACATTGTAGGTTTTGTAATTCCGTGATGAACACAAAATTGACTTCGATCCAGTCAATTTAATGATACCAAACGGTTAAATTATAGGATAATTTTTGTAAGATTTTCATTGCGGTTTACGATGCTTACCAGACCCAAAGTTTGTTACGCACGTCTGCACCTGGTGGATGACACACAGGCCATTCTGGCTGCTGGTCTGTATCGATTAACCACTAGAAGACAAGGGATGGTCTAGGAACGCTAATGGTTCCATTTCAATATAGAGAATTTCGGTAATGTCGAAGAATTCCTGTTTAGATTGTTTAAGATGAGCAAGTCAGCAAACCGTTACAATCAATATTAGGGTGCTTCATAAAATGGAAGCCGGGAGACATCAAAAATTCTTCATTAAATCATCAATTTTCTGCCAAAACTTATGAATGTCATGAATGTTTAACTTGTGTTTACTCTTTATGCACGATTACTGAGTCTCGAATCGAAAGTGGTTAACACGAGTCACTCGGGAGTATAAATGCTACCAAATCAGAGTGGTTAAGACGCTCTGACGTCGAATATTTTCCCTTTCACAGTTTGGACCCGGTCATTTCAACAAAATGCTGCCAAACAAAAATCGTCCGTTAGGCAAGGAAAAAAAGCTGCAATAATAAAAAGCTCGAATGGAAAGGTATAACTTGGAGAGCCAAACAAAAGAGGGAAGATTTTGAGTTCAAGACGGTCATCGACGCGGCATTAAGCTATATTATCTATTGCCCCTAACCGTCCATTAAGTTTACGGGTCTTGTGGCTACGATACGGCAGTTTGACAGGATCTAAAGTAGCCAGGTCAGTGTTTAACATCTATTGCCTCATTAATCCATTATCGACTGGTCGCATATTCAGTGAAATAGATGAAATAGGTGAAAAGAAGCAGCCTTGTCGAACATCACTTCTCGCAATAAACTCAGATGAAACGTCGCCTTAAACAAGGATTCGACTTCGGCCGTTCGCCTACAGAGACTGGACAAGTGAAAGGATTTTCTTTGACACATCATTTTGTGAGAGATTTCGCACAATAGAACTGCACGATTGTTTGGGTGGAACTCCGATTTCGGGTCCAGAAGGGCGGAGATCGTGGATCTGCGAACTTTCTGCCGCGGGGGTAGACATTTCATCAATGAAACTCCGACCGGATTGGAAACTGTCTCGATTTTCACGTATGAACCTTTCGCGTGCAATAGCTTATTGGAAGGGGATACCGTTTGCAAGCAGTTCGGATGGGATAGTTACGAAACTAATCATTTTGTGATTCTCAGGCATGGGCTTGTTGTATGTCTCTTAAGCCGGTGCAATTACAAAATCTAATCAGTATTTAGAATTCTGTTTTCTTATCCGGACTGAACTTCAGAGTTTTGTTAGCCCGGACATTGACATTCTGTGCCCTCCCTGACGTAAGACGGTAGCTACTCATTTGGTCAGACTGTCTTACACCATTTTAAAAAAATATCTTCCTGATTATCTATGTCTCTGGAGAAGAACTGGTATCTATCTCTATTATATTACTTACTGGCCTAGGTGATAAAACCTTTTATCTAACTGGAACAACCATAATAGTTTTCCTGACAAACGCTGAAGCCGACATCCCTAAGAGTGGATCACCGAGTGATTAGAACCTTTGATCACTCTACTTACGGTTGAATTCTGTGGATCAATGCTGCTGCTGAGTCAATAAAGATGGAAACTACTGTCGATAGACCCAGTTCATTGCGCTTCTCTGCTTTTCATTATCCTCTACTGGTCGAGGTCCTTTTTGAAGCTCCACGTCATTTGACGTCTCATTTTAGGTGGCATCCGAGCGATTGGTCAGCCAGTTTGTAGCAAGGCAAGCGAAGTCAAGGATATCCGCCATTTCTGATCTTAGGTAATCAGGTTTCAAAACACTCCAAATGATTAGTAAATAAAGCGACTATATTAGCATGCTTTTCCACAATGTGGAAAATTACTCATATGTTGGTCGTCCTTCGTCTAATTTTTCATTCATCGACAAATTTCAGAAACATCGGCAATGAAATTGGCGTATTTAGATAATTGCCTTCATACAAATGTGAATTCAGTTTCCGTAGTTCATGTGGAAAGCAGGGACAGCATCTTGTGAATTCGGTTTATTTACACATAATCTCGGCTGATTTCGATGTTTTAGAATTTCTTCGGTGTTTTTATAATTGACGGTTTATGATTAGTAGAGTATTTCTCTTTGGAAATAACGCAACTTCAGGTAACATTATAAAATAAAAAATGAAAGGCTCAGTGCAAAGATGTTGGCTTCTAGTGAATATTGCACATTATTGTTCTGGTCACACTGGAGATACTCAAAGCGTCCTGTCCTAGCGTTAACCCGCGTCAAAGGGAGATTTAATGACACGGTTCGTGATCACTATAAAGTCATTGCTCTTTTATTTGATGTTAATGAAACACAAACATTCGAGGGCAAATATGTACAAAGATAACTGAAACCATCCTAAAAGCTGGACAAGGAAATTTGAAAATTACTCCACTGCATTGATCTGAACTGATCTGAACTCAAAAACGCATGTGAAAAGTTTGGGAAAATATTAAATATGCCTAGATCACCGAAATATTAATGTGACCAAAATCCAAAACGAAACTATTTAGTCAACGAGGTTGAGATAAATTATGGGTCACATGAGGAGATTCAATGAGAATAAGAATGGAATAATTGATTCAGCTGGCATGAATCAAAATGATTGCCCATTCAATCTGTTTAATTAACCTGTGTCTCATTTTAGTGATAACTACGACCTCAAGATCCCTGGGCAACCTGTACTTGAAAATCACCAAATAACTTTAGAAGAGCTGTTCGGGGTCACATGAGGCGATACCTTCCGTTCACCACTCATCACTGCATAGCTTTCTGAATGCTTGGCAATCTGCTGGCTTCGTTCTTCAGCTTTTCTGGGTTGCACTTAAAGTTCGATCAAGTAAGATCAAGCAGTGTTTCAGCCTCATTCATCCTTTACGACATTGGTCTGTTGGTTTCTTGTTTGTAGTCTTCCAAGCAAACCCACCGTTTACCTGATCGGATGCGGTGAAAATTATTAATACTAATCCAGCAACAATAAGCCTGTCATATTGCTTCTTGAAAATGCCCATAAAATTGAATGCTAAGAAGCGAAGCTATAGGACTGTGTTGTTGTGTTGATGAAGAAAACAATTCATGCGAAATTAAACTAAATTCTTGAGCCTTTCTGCACCTACATTCAGGCGTCAGTGAACCATTTTTGTGAGGCCTGCAAGACTACTTCCGGCATCACTTATTGGTATATCTCTTGAATCTATTCGAATGTTTTGCTTAAGTGTCTCCAGCTTTTACCGCTGCGGTGTGCAGACAATATATTTTAGTCTACCCAGAGAGAATAAATGTAACAGGTAAAGATATGGAGACCTCGCCAGCCATGTGACCGGCCTACCCTTTTCAACTCAACGACCAGGAGACTATTCAGCTAACCACAGTCACACAGCCAATGAGGAGTGATCCGGTGCTCAGAGTTTTTCAAAGTATGTACGGTCATGTTTGTCACCTTCCGCTGATAACACATAATGCACACAAAACAGACAACATCCTCTATTGGTTTGGACAATTTACGCATCTTAAGAAGGAGTATAGTCCCAAACGAGTCACCCCATAAATGTCGAACAATGCCATTATTTCGGAGTTGAAGTACTGTTTCTTATCCAATACAGAAGCAGGAGTGTTTTTTGTTCATTATACTTGATTTTGTGATTAACTTAGCCAAGAAAACAGAAAACAGATTCGTTTGGAAAGATAATGTCTTCACCCAAAATTGACGACGTTTTTGAATGATTCAAAGAACCACTCGCAAAATAACGTGCTTTTCTCTATACCGACCTTTCAAGACAATATTATAATGAAATATAAAAGAATGAAAGTGTATGGGATGTGGAATACTTCTTGCAGAGAAACTGCTCATAAAAAAATGATACATCACCTTTCCAATAGAGATCTGTGGGTGAGTTCGGACAACATTCCATCGGATGACTTCGATTTCTGTAACTTTAACCGGTCTGTGGGTTATTGAATGGCATCTACAACTTGCTTCCACTAATCCAATCCTGTTTACGCACACAAAATAAGGCATTTCCTGTCAGTCAGGAAGAAAACGCTTGAATTCATCATAGGACAGCATTCAGGCTCATTCAACATAACCAAATGAGCGTTGACATTCAACGGTAGATTCATAGCAAAGGGTGTCAGAAAGTAGAATGATCCATACAAGTTTCACAAGAAGCGCTAATTAGATGAACACTGCTTCCATTTCATTCCTTTGGTGTTCTCACACTCACCTGGACTTCGGACACACTCGGCTCACCTTACTCCTGCCCGTTTGCACCCCGGATATTGCTATGATCTCTTAATGACTCATAAACGGTGGCGATGGGCACGGTTCAGGTTAGCTCATTTGCCGTGCCAAGTGAAAACCTAGGTCGTCGTCTTTGGGACTTGACTAAATTTCAAACCATTGTTTCCATTTACTGCGTGGATTTATTAAATCTACTTCTGTATGGATTTCGCAAGCTAATGTTGCAGCTGATTATTCAATTTCCGGGCGGGGGAGTGCCAGCGACTTGGTTGACGGACTGAGTGTTTGCCTGGTTGTGCATAACTCACAGGGTTTAATTACGTCTAAACTGAAGTTGAATCATATGGTGTCCGAGGTGTACAGGGCAAAACAAGAAGCAGGGGAGCTTTTACAATCAGCTACAACTAGGGACTCCTACGGCAAGACGGACGTAAAGCAATATAAGACTCTGATTTGTCCATTGTATTAGGGCTTGGAGCAAAAGTTGAATGCTCTCACTTCCTGATTTTAGGTTGCCATTTTCGGGAATGTAGAGCTTTGGAGTTCTTGAATTCGACCTGTCCTCTCGCGGGATCTAGCAAGACAAAAGCTAGGCAAGCGTGCATTGTCTTTTGACTGTTCATTCTAGGTTTTATCTTTATAACTCAATGTAACATTGGTACTTGAATATTCGCATAAATTGCAAAAGGCCAGAAATTGTTACCCTGAGAATCTGTTCCGTGCTCATTAGGCGAAATGCAAACAGAACGGTGTGCCTGAGTGTTTCAAACTATGAAACGAAAACACAAAAGATTTGTTACCTTGAGCTAAGTAAGTCAGCACAAAAATAATCACTAGCAGGCTTGCCGCTTATAATTTCGGTCGGCATACCTCCGGTCAATAACAGCAGTATTTGGAAATTTACAAATTATTATGAAAAAATTAGTGGCTTTCCACGAGTAGTACCTTCGCCTTCATGTTTCCTATGTGCTCTTGATGACGACTGAATTCGTCAGGGATTTCTCTTGAACGACTGCCGAAGTACCCTACAATTTTCTGGTTTCTGAACTTGGTGCATAGATAAAAAATATTTCATGATCATTTCAGCTAAAACCTGAACTATGATTAACGCAAATTTTCAAACTCATTGAAACTGACTTCTGGAGAAAAACACTCAAATCATTTTGTCACCAACATCAAGTCCGTTGGAACCTTGTAGGTCATTGTTTGAATGAAGAAACTAGGCGATTTCGAATGATTAAATCTGAAGTTAAGGGATAACCTGACTGCAGAACCAGGTGGAAATGTCTAAACACTTTAGAAGGCATAACTCTCAGTCCCTACATTTTGGCATAACTTCCTGGTCAGAACGCATCCCAAAAATAGAACTCATTGTCATTCATCCCTAATTTACATATTATTGTGATATATGTATAAACATTTACCATTTCAATGTCTTCAGAAATGAAACCACTAAATGAGGTTAACGTTTTCAGTCAGTGCTTTCGGATTAAGATTGTATCCAAGAAATATGGAGATTAATCAGTTTACGTTTACTACCGGTGCAAACCATCAAGCTGATGTGTAGACGTGATGGCTTCTCTCTTTTGTGAGCACTTTTTTTCGCTCTAAACGACGTGAGCTGCTGATACAAGTAAAACCAATTCTGAGCTTGCTGGCAGTTGCGCGTGCAGTTTAGGGTCAGAAGTGATTAGAAGGCGAAATAGGATTACACAGAATAAAGACAATCAGTAAGATTTATTTGTCAGGCGTGTTATTACTTCATAAATTTAATACTGGTTACCTGTTATCTTTGGTCCATTGTGCAAAGCTGGAGGCAACTTCCATTTTATGAATGCTCGTGAAAAGATTTTTGACTTTTTTCTCGATTTAAATATTAGAACACATTGTTATCAACCCCCTTTTAAATTTTACGTGTAATTATTTGATTCTGTCAGGATTTTGGGCGTAAACAAAATACGTTTCACTAGGGTCTCTGAGAAACTGCGTTCAGGTTTCCACGAAATTGTAGCTCTAAAATGATGGAGCACATTTTTCTCGTTGTTACGAAAGTTTATTTTGTTTTCACAGCAACCGCTGGATTTAGTGAAATTAAGGCGATTTTTGTTATGAATTATGCCGCTGAATTTCTAATATTGTAACACGATCTAATGCCAGTTTTGGCTGAATCAGAGGCCGCACCTCTGAATAAAACTGAGTTGCACTTAACAAAACTCAAGTAAATTTGACAAAACATTTTACTGCAAGCAGTTGTGCATTTTGTATCGCAAGTAGACAGCATGCCGGGAAAGTGGAAGATACTGAATGGTATTAGAATTAGTCTGTCACTTAGCAGGGATTTGGCAAATTATTAGGCAATCTGGACTGTGACTTTAAATGCCATTGTGATGGGAAATAATTTGAAGCCCACGGGATTGTCTTTTTCCGGGTCCTAACAGGATGAACTTGTTCAACATACAGTGGGTTGGCATGTGCTCATATTGACAACGTTCGGATTAACCAATTAACGCCGTTCATTAAGCTGCAGTGAAATGACACTGTTCAAACTGAAAAACTGTTGGAAAGCTGCTGTGCTCAAGTCATAAAGATAATCCAATGCAAAATGGAACGTAATTAAAGTAAAAACCACTACAATATTACGGGGCTTTTGGCAATAATTCCAAGATCAACAGAACAGTAGAACAATGCACAATCACTTCTCAACGTCTCATTTACCGTTTAAGCAGGGTGGTGTTTGTGGAGACGGAAATTTCTGCCCCTGTCAACAGTAATAACGTTGACGATTTTACTTCGAAAGAGAATAGATCACTCGATTTATGCCTCACTATTTGAACGAAATCGTTCAAGGAAAATATCTGTGATTAAGTTGGTCAAATCTCAATAAGGTATAGCTCAAATTCCGGGCTGGTGGCACCAGCACAAAACGGTCATATAATAGCCGCAGTGCATACGGTTAATTGGATGAAATGTAATAATAAGCCTGTATACAGGATCCAAAATAAAAAAATAGACTGTTTCTAATGTTCACGTTATTTTCTGTCACATTAACTTATTAGCGTGAGTCAACTAAGACCTAGCACAGCTTTGGTGGAAAGTATGTGGAAAACAATTTAATAGTAACTCTACTTCCCGTCTTGAGATATGGTGCCAACAGATCGGATTTCTCGGTTCGTTTTTCGAAATTTTCGCATGCTCGGGCTTATCACAAGAGCTGTTTGTTTCTTGCTCGTCCACCCATTGGTCCCTTAATTTAAAAAGCCAAAATGACATGCTGCAACAAAACCTTACAACTTTAAATTGTGACGCCAACTTTGCAATGAAGAAGGGTGGATGAACACAACAAAAGATGTGCATATGACTGTTGGTGTGGCATTCTATAACTTTGAACATTCTAGTTTCATAGTACTGTTTTACTAATATAACCTGTGCAATTTACCCCTAATTTCTGTCCACGGTATTCGTCCCTGAAGTCAATAAAAATTTGGTTATTTTGGTTGCCTCCACATGGATCAATTTTTGTTGGTAGAACATGCAAAATGAAGGGTTGATAGACTTCACAATGAATCATCCTGTGAGCACCAAAAGGTCTTAGTAAACGCAAAGCTCGAGATGGGAAGAAAGGGAAAACAGAAGAAAACATTCACTGGGTTATTAAAGTGACGTTGCCAGCAGTTGTGTTGGTAGAATACAAAATACATTTCATCTAGTACAGAGTTGGTTTCCCATTTCATTCATACTCAAGTAAGCTACAATAAATGATCACTCCTTTTTTCACATCTTTTACTGATTCCTCACCTCAGGGTGCACTGAGAAATCCCGTGGGTTCATTACTTGTATTTATCAAATGCACTCCTCTGAACCATCGGCCAATTTCACTGAATCCATTTGGATGAATCTGCATTGATAGACTAATATGTGCTCCATTTTTGTGGGTTTGAAACAGGCTAACATATTTTACTGTTACTTTTGCTTGAGTTGTAACCAAAACCTGTTAATTTCCATCGAACAATAATGTTACAGTGCATGTTATGCACAGTAACAGGGTTCCAAAATATTTTAGTATGCTGAAGGGACAATTTAGGTGATGAGTATCCTAGTTTTGACATAGGTTGTTCAATCACTGAGAGCTTTCCAAAAAGTCGAATTTTCCGTAGACGGTCATCCGGACAAAATCAGAAATTTCTGATAGACTTTTCCCTGGCCCAAAACTCCCAGCATTTGGACACTTCCAAATTGAGCAAATGTAGAATTGCTGGTTTTCGTTCCCTTTTTTTCCAACGATTTCATTAAGTGTAATATATCGGTCTGGTTGTGCGGCATCCCAAACTTTTTATTTTACGTTCCCGTGTTTCAAACTTTTCAGGCGCCGACGACATCTCGTTGAAGTCGTAAATTCGTATCAGACATTACTGTTCATCTAGATTGCATTTAATAGAAAAACGACCAAATCTATCGCGCCGGAAATCGAACATTCGTACCGGGTAGTGGCCGCCATTCAGACTGACGCTGTAAAAAGATTTACTCTATGTAGATTCCTCCGCAATTTCCAGGATAGAAATTGTGGCAAATATCAGGTTTAGCAGTTGATAAAAGTGAAAAAACTACTTTTCTAATTGGTTACTTTTTTTTAAATCTGGGGAGTCAGTCAACTATCCCCAATATAAATAAATGCTTTCTTCTTGGGTTTCGTTATTCTCGTGAAGGCTGTTGGTCACGTAGTTTTGCATCAGAATCTTGACAAAAATAGTGTAGATCCATCGCCGTTCCTTAGATACTTTCGAGGTTTCCCTTTGAATCAATGCTTACAGATTAGGGACGGTGTACATTTATCATAATCGCATGCGCCAGAAAGTATTACACTGCAGTTTTGTTGTAAAACAGACAAATTGAACTCCAAACATTTCATTTTTAGTTGTTGCACGTTTGTTCTTGAGAGGTTACTGTGCTCTCGCCGAATCCTCTTTAGGTTCTTACTCAAAATAAGCTAATCCAGCGGAAAACCACATACTTGAATTTGAACCCGATTTAAAATCCGCAGTCATTTCAAAATTTTCGATCAGGTTAATTACGAGTATCTCCAAAAGACATAGTCGGATGTGAACCCCAAGTGGTCTTCCAACAAGTAAGTATTATTCTAACGAAACAGTTTTTCATGCTGAATAATTGACCGGCTTATCACAAAAGTAGAGAGCATTCGAGAGCAGCACCAGCGAAAATATTTATGGATTTTGACTGTAGATTATAAACAAATTCCGACGAAAAAAAATCATTTTTTGCTTATTGAAATGTAGCTGGATTCCATGGTTCTGCCTGATTCATGTGCGTTCAAAAATTAGTCGGTCTGTCCTATCAGTAATAACAAAACCCATCAGCCATACCCGGATTGGGGTCTAACTGGGGATGGATAACTGTCGGTTGAACTTTTCATCTGTCACAATATTCCTACTAACTAATATTGACGGTTTATTAAAACTCAGCATTGCTTCCTAGGGCGTTCATCCCTCGCTGATTGGGCAGGACCACAGTCCATTGTTTACGCAGATCGACTATAGCGAGAATGGCTTTTCAGTTTAGAACTCAGATACAACTGAAACACTGGAGACCATGTGACAATGCCCAATCCTTCAGTGTTTGCCGTGATTTGACATACAACTTAGAGTTGACCACGCATGGCAATGCTACCGAGGCACGACCTGCAGTTTGAAGGTCTTAGAAGATATCAGCGATTTTTAACGTTCCCATTAACAGCAATATGCTTATTTTCTTCGTTTTAGCAAATGTACGGATCTTTATACATTATGTCATTGTATTGTATTGCGCAGACTTTCGCATATAATAAATATTGTCGCATTTCAGTCAAAAAATGTGAGGTTAATAGGTAAATTAACAGGGTGGTAAATAAAAAAATAAAAATGCACTCATCGTCTCGTAAAACAAACAAATAAACTGCTCCAGGAATAAACAAAACACATTATGACAGATTGCTCAAGAATTCGGCTGCAACCGGGCCACGGTTTGTCAAAATTTGTGCTAAATGTGGGACAGTGGAGTTCCTGTAGATATTGATTCTGGACGGTATGGAACGAAAATCGGATAGTGTCGAAATATGAGAACAGCATTTCGAAAGGTTATTGTGCAGAGAATGCGTGGGATCAGAAAGAATTTTGTGAGCAAATTTCTCACATGCTAATAAGTGTTGATCACGTAGATTTAGGGGCAATTCAGCTAGTGGTGCGAAGAACACCCGGCTAACAAGTGATAGTCCCCGGTGAGAAAGTTTAGTCTCTTTTAGGTAAGCCTGAAAAATAAGAGGAGAACAATAAAGAAGGCTTTGAAAAGCACAATGGTATACAAATCAGGAGATGGCACTTTTTTCACCGTATAGTGCCGAAGCTTCCTGATTTGAACTGAAGACTGTCGGAGATCCTTTACACAGGTAGAAATGTGAGAAGTGCACGTCAGATTTTTACTAATACTAACTCCTAGACATTTCAAAGAATCAACGCTGGTAAGTTTTTGAGTTGATGGAAGGCGTTTTGGATGAATACGCTGACCGAGAGAGAGAGGAAGAACAGACATTCAACACATCCAGATGTGTTGAGATTTAAACCAGCTCGTGCAGAGAAATCGTAAACGGAAGATAGGTTGTTGGAAAAATTGTGAAAATCATCGTTGTTCGAAACGGCTTGAGAGAGG
>LUCM01004183.1:0-38950 GCA_008360955.1 Fasciolopsis buskii
TCTGCCATCGTTACTAAGGTTGTTGGCTCAGCCCAACTGACAAAGAATTATCAACGAATCAAAGTTGTCATTCTTCTGTGGACTCTTCGACAAAGAGCTTCTATGCACACTCTTGTTCCTACAGAAAACAGTAAGCGAGAAAGAAGAAAGAAAATGAAACAACAAACAGGGTTCACCACATATGACAGTTGTTGCATTTTTCATCTTCACGTCAACGATTATCCATCGGAACCCATGGCTCTTGGGTATCTCCAATGTCCTTATTGTTTTACAATGACACAAGCGCCCAACTCGTTACTATATCTGATCTATTGGGAATTTATATCGTTCTATGCTATTCCAGGTTTCGATTGTCGTTGCTAGTGTTCCTTTCTCTGTGAACGTGCTCATTCTACTACATTCAAGCATTGAGCATTATATAAAAAATTGGCAATTTCAGAGAAATAGAACCCATGATCTAGAGATAATTAATTCAAAACGGATTGGCAGGACCTTCTGCCTTATTAAAAGGTTAAGGACGAAAAATGGGTGTGTAACAGAGATACACAAAATGAAAAGGGAATGACTTTCTAGGGCGAAATCGTCAACCAAGCTTTCACGAATAGTCGCATTGAAGTCAGTATTCCGGGATGCAAAGAGCAAAGTGTGCATTCAAAAAAGCTCAGTGGCGATGTGGAAATCTGCTACATCAGATTTCATGAAACTTCATGGCGATTCGTGAAGCTGTTCAATTTTTTCGGGAAGTCAGTCAGAATAAAAGGGAGGCCCGATGTTCTCCATCCAAATAAATACGATGAAGTATGACTTCCGTAGGTACACCTGAGTTACCTTTAGAATATTTTTTCTGCCTTATTTAAGAGTAAAACTTAAGGACGGCATAATGAACCAAGATACAAGCACATTTTTGCCCTTCAGCCAGTTGCCATGTGGGAGTTTTGTCTGCAAATTTTACCAAGTGTACAGCTGACTCAAGTGAGAAAAGTCCTCGACCTTGGTGAGATTCATAAAAATGCAAGGATGCGAACCACGCATCTGTACCAAGTGTGCTTTTCCAGCTAAGCTACGAAGGCGTGCCAAACGGTGTTCGAACATTCAACTATGAAACCGTGATTTCTAGCTGGAATTGCGTACATTCATGGCACCCACCACAGTGAACTCGCAAATTGACCGCCAGAGGATTTCCAGTTGGCCACGGCTCTCAAAAATGTGAAACTTTTTGTTCAGGGGAATAAAAGACCAACTTTAGTTTTGCAGTTTGTTCTCCACAAAAGAACACAGAAATAATGAGAAAGGATGCAAGTAGGACGAATTTAACCGGTAAAAAAGATTGCTTACCAGACTCGGCAGATTCAACTCCTGTGCACAAATAAGGAACACAATAGGCATACCACCACCAATCGGTCCGGCTGTCTCGATGTTGGGCCCAACAGAAACGGTGCAACTCGTCCGTTGCTTCTGGCCCGCAACCAGTGCATGAAGACGGACAACCGCGAGAGACAACGGCATGTGTGACATGTGCACCAATACTGGATCTCAGCAAATTCTCAAGACTAAGGACGCGGCGTTCTGCAAGTCCACCATTGAAAAATTGCTCGCGTGCGCTTTTCTGACGAATGGCCTAGACAAGGATGAGATTGAATGAATGGGACCAAAGAGCTATTAAATTCGTCAGGCAGGATATTGCTTTAGGTAAAGGAACTTTAAGCGGTTTTATTAGTATCCGATTCAATATAAGATCAGACGGACAGAGAGCTTAAAGATAACATATGCTTATGTGCAATCCCCACCTTTCTACATATTTAAAGTGCGATTCACAAACGAAATAATGAGCTACATTGCTTCGTATATTGAAAAAATGAAACGTCATGACTGAAAAATTCACGGCTGATTCATCGTGCATTTCGGTTTAATCAGGGTCACGCGACCGACGATCAGATACAAAAACCTCAGGTTTCGCATGTCTGGATTGAGATGAAAATTGAACGGTTTAAAGTATGAATTGCGCGCTACGAAACTCGTGTCGTATGAAACAACAAATGGGATACGATTGTGGAGAATCAAACTGGAGTTTTTAGCGCGCATACCAATCGACTGAATGAAAGAGACAGCAAGGCCACCAAATGGAAAAGGAATATTTCGAGGACGAGAGAAAACCACAAAACATTTAAGGTTTGTATAGAATAAGACACTATGGTTGTTTTCAACGGAAAACTAAAAAGAACACAGTTGTTATCGTCGACGTTAAGTTATATTTTTCTCCCTGGTGAGAACACGTCGAACACAGAATGCTAAGTCTTGGACAGGCAGAACAAAATTTTGCTGAATGCAACACTAGACATCAGTCTATAATAACTGGAAGTCATACGCGGTCCATCTGTAACCGACAGCATTATATGGCCGAACGCAACGACCGACTGTCTGCTGTGTTGTGAAAAACAAAATAAAACGGTCGCACAATTCATTCTGTAATTAGTGCGTGGACTACAACGTGGCTTACCATATACAATACACCGAGAAATCCAATGAATAAAAAGGAACGTAAATGCAAACAACTACGAAGTGAAGTATTTATTCGCAAATGACTTAGACAGATAAGACAAACTCTTTCGGAAACAAAAAATAACCTAATGAGATTTATGAGCAAGGGATAGGGGACAACGGACGCACCCGTTCACAAGAGACAAATGTGAACGCGACAGTGTGTCGCAGTGCACGCCATTCGTGAGCAGCTGCCAGTATTACTGAGTTCGCCCGATCCTGTAAACATTTTAATGAAACTTTGGCCAACATATGAGTCGAACTGCTGCACGTGATGTCCACTTTCGATGCTGAGGCACCGTCACTTTCAGCAGTTGTTGAAGTATTAGCAAGAGCTTCGGCCTCGGTTAGATGTGCATTTAATGCACGAAGACGGTCAAGAAAACTTCGCAATGAGAGTTGAAATTTATCAATCGCTTCACACAATGTCAATGGAGGCTTGTCTCGAGAGGGACGCAAGGAATGATCCAAGTTGACACTAGAGCTGGGTTGAGGAGAGGTGCCACCTGCGATCGGGCTGGTCTGATAAACATCGACCAGGATATCCGCATCATCAACCCCCATGGTGAGAATCGGATCTTCGTCATCTCCGTCATCTTCATCATTCTCGTCACCATCGACGGTGAAGATCAGCGGTCCGTGACTCACTGTAATATAAACGACATTGAAATAAGGAAACAATGTTGGAAATAATAAAACGTCAGATCACTGGCAATGAAAGACATGAAAAGAAATAACCAACAGGGGAATTGTTTAAAGACTCCGTCTCCATGGGCACCTGAAGTTGCTACAAGATATTCCAAGGTGACTTAGACATACGCGCCTTGAGCGTCCCATAGCATAAAATTGGGCGGTCATTTCATAACGGGCGGGTCAAATTAAATGTTATCCAACCACTAGTCCATGAACGCCAGAAAATGAGTCATTCGAATAGGTGACCGCAGACGCATACAGATGAAGCGGTGGGGTTAGGGGAACGATCACACAATTAAGGACGGTGACACCATGGATGAAAAGAATTGTGAGGGGGCTTATTCAAACACATGAATCATGGAAGGAATCACAACCTGAGTACCGGTAACTGCTGTTATCCAGTAAGATCAGCTGAATCAAGATAATCCAGGTGGGGATAAACCATTCGCGGTAACTCGGAGTGTCTGAGGGTGGCAGCATCTACGAGTCAATAAACTGTCTTAGTCCTTAAAGTTCCAAATCTCTGGCTTCCATCAGTCGCCCAACTCTAACTAATGGCACCACGGAGATGAAGGCTTTATAACCGGCCAAAATCCGGAAAAAGCTGGACAGACGGTCTAAACAAAGATGGAAGCAGAGGAGAACAAAAGACTAGGTTAGGTGTTCGGCACGTGGAGATTTATCTGGGCGGGCCACTTGGATTAGATGAACGACTATAGAAAAAAATTGAGCAAAACTATCGACCCGGTATTCGGAAATGCACAGTAGACCACGGGCTCATCCGAAACAATGTCGTTTTATTAGGGAATACAGTTGATAGCACAAAATATAAAGATACAACTACGGACAAAAAGGCCAAGTCGCGTCACTGACACCATTTTCCATTCTTCGTAAGCCAATCAGGTTTATTTCCACAGCCTACAAAATTCAATCGAAATAGTCCGCTTTAGCTCCATCAAATCGAAGACAGAAAGAGAACGAGAAACAATAGGGAACAAACTGTAAACGCCATACAAAAAAGAGAAATTTTGAAGTGATTTAAAGGGAATGAGAAAACCATGAATGACGATGGACAACCGACGATATGCAGGATGGGTCCGAAACAGGTGACAAGTGTGATGAATTGCGAACAGGATTCCTCCTGTTTTCTTTCCGAGTTGACTTTATTCTTCCCCATGATAAGCAACCAATGAGGGCAAAAGACACTTGCAAGGTCTATATGCATAGGGAAACAACCATTATTTGGTCACTAATATATGCGATATTACGAGCATAAATTCCAAATATGCATTTTTTGATCATCTGGTATTCCATTCGGTATCGTATTAGGAAGCAATGGCGAAAGAAACAGAAAGACTGAAATTAAACAAATCCAATAAGACAAAGGCGAATTTTGCGACAAATATGACAACCTATCTTCAAGGGGACTGGGGAAACAACAACGGGAGGACGTACTGATGACTTCACCTACAGCTCTTCGACCACTAGAACGTTGCATCAATGCACCAACTGGTTTGGGTTGACAAAGCTCGGCCAACCGCTGAACCATTGTAAACAGACTACTTGCCACTACCGGCGGCTCAGGTGGTGCTGGCAAGAGATTGTCCAAATTGAACTCAGGCACTGCATTGGATGTGGCTTGTACGGCTGGGTTGGCGGCTGCAGACGTCTCAGCCGACGTGCGTCGAGTGAATCGTCTGAGCCGAGAGAGAGATTGACGAATCGGTCTTGATCCGGATGACAACGGTTCAGATTCCACGGTGGCATTGGATGTTGAATTGATTTGAGCATAGCGGTCGGTTGACGGAACCCCTTCTCGAACACCTAAAGCCTCTCGAAGTCGTGGAAACAAAACTTCCAATATTGTGATAATTTCCTTACGAACTGACGTAACTAAGTGGCCACCGGGAACGGTTGCGGAAAATTCGCTGACTGCGTACGAATCTGGAGTGCATGTAGCCATCGATAACAGTGAGTAGAAATATCCTAATTTCAATTGTTTTGGGACGCAATGGAATTGCTGTGAATGGACGATGATTTGCAGAAAAAGTGAGAGCAGAAGATAGGGTGCATGAAGAAGAAAGCCGGTAGTAAACAGATCGGAGTATTCTACTTATGAGACACTTTATGCTAATCGAGTCACAAAAGAAATATTGTATCAAAGTCGAATTCGAAAAATTCAGTTGCAAGAAATGGCCAAATTTTCCGATTTCCTAATATAGTCAATATCTAACTATGGAACTAAATGTCAAAAGGACTTATAAACCGTTCAATTCAACCAGAGTTAGTTTTGAAAATATGTTGAATGTATCCAAAAGTGAGAAATCGGTGAGGATGTTTGATAAATAAAATGCATCTTAAAGACTTTGGAAATATTCACGTGTGAGCTCGAATCCCGGAGCGTCTTGGACTTTTCAAACTTGGATCTGGTCAACATCCACCAATTTTTCCAAGAACAGGAGAATTTCGAATATACAAGCAAATACGCACGTGGCATTATTCAACCGTTCAATTACAAAGATGATAGGGTTACTTCAAAGTCTTTGTTATCAAATCATGTTCAGTTTAAATAAGCATCCCAGAAAACAAGTCAACGCTGATCTGATGAGCGAAAGCATCAAACAGGAAAATATTCTATGCCATTTTTGGGTGAAAACCAAATGCAGTTGTTTTTCGCCTAGTCAGGTCAATGAAAATATAGGACTAGTGGTCAAGTGTCTGAGATATTTGAAAACGGGAAACACCTCGAAGAGAGTAATGCAGAATGTATCAGGTAATCATAGGTCCAAACTAAAAGAAACTCCTTGATTGACGTGAACTGGCAACTAAGGACAGAATACAATGAAACTATCACAATCGATTGTTGATATGATCCAAGTAACGTGCATCACAGTCGAAGGTGTAATAAACAAATAAGGGATTAGCCGAATATAACAAGGAAATCGAATGCATACTTCCAAAGCTGAAGGCCAGGGTTATTGGTTAAGATGTATTTAACCGACCAACCCCGATGTCCCAATGCATTTGGTTGAAGCAACCTCATTCGATAAGCAAACCAAAAATGTGGCTACCGTATAGTTGGGAAATTTCCCCGTTATTGCAAATGGGAAATTTTTGTTATAGGAAAAACTCTTTTGCATTCAGTTACAAGAGAAATCAAGGCAAATAGACGCTAAACAAGTGAAAATACTAAAGACGGCAGGCCGATCCAATAATCAAAGTCACATACCAGCTGGGAAGATGGCGCTCAAAATAACGGTCTGCTGGGTATCAGTCAAGAGAGGATGCTTCCAAAGAAAAGAAAATGATGGCATAACCAGTGACATGAATTTAAGGTACCACTGTATTTTTTGTCATTTACCTGCCAACCCAAAAGATATTGACCGGATATTTGCATCACGCTGCCCTAGACCTTTCCATTATCAATATCAAACGATTGACGTTTGGAAAATTCGTATAACTCAATCCCATTTGTAGCACCGTTTAACGGAAAAGATTACATGACTGATGGATTTTGGCGAAACCACAACGGACTCATTCTCATTACTGAAGTCATTGTGAACCGTGATATACCTTACAATGAAACTCAATCTGATTAAATCCTGGCTCTACATTCAGAACTGAATGTCCCATGTAAAATGATAATACCCAAGGGTTACGGAAGATAAAACGATTCACCGAACGCGTTGTCGTCCTCCCATAGTTGAACATTGCAACAGAAAGAATGAATGCACTAGGTGGGCAGGCAGTGGACCAACGACAAGTCGAAAAAAAAAACATCAAAAGAGCCAGCACAGAAGACATTTAATTGGTCCAAACGCACAACTTCAATTATTCTGAGACAAAAAATGACTACATGATCGTCACCGATCAAGGTTCGTTGCGAGTTCTTCTCGCGGTCCCTAGCCACACAACAGCCGAGTAGACGTCAGACATCTGGTTTAGGTAATTTCACTGTAAACTATCCCACTACACATTGCTACGTGATCTGTCGACTCCCTCGTGGCTCCTGCCAATCCGAAGGAGCAAGGGAACCCAGATCACAGTACACTAAACGAGCGATGAAAACCGACCAAAGAAGTCTACTAACGTACATAAATTGCAATCGAATATATTATGAACCGTGACCCAATAGTTCATTTCTAACCTCCAAATTGCTCACCCTGTAGCGTCATCCAATCCTAGCAATCAAAAACGTCCAAGCGACGAACAACTTCAGCACGCAAACTTTGTAATTCAACCGTACAAGACTATGCACGCCACGTCTCAATGCGCTCCTTTCAACGTCAGGTCAGTGCCACAAGTGCATCAATCAACCGTACGCTGCTCCAGCCTTGCACATACACGTGCTTACCTCCAACACTGTGCCATCATCCCTAGCTAAGCAGCTGCCGAAGAAACTGGAACGATCAACAATGGTTAGGTCCACCCCATTTGGTATCAGGTACGGAATCGCTGTTGTCCGATGTGCAACGGCACTTTACACTTTGGAGGTGCGAAGCACGCGCCGAGTGAAGCCAAAGTCTTCACCAGTCCATCTATTGCATGTTGCGCACGTTTCATAGAATCGAACACGCACTAAATAGCACTGTTTGCTCGACTGAATCGAACAAAGCTATGATTTTTCAATGACGATGGTCAATCAACTTCCTAAAATGCAATATTCAAACTAAACACTTCGAAATGGTTTAAACCAGAATGCGTGATCGAATTTACGCCATTGAGCGAATACTCGGATAAATTACAAGTACTTCTTTACAGTTTTAGTGTATCGAATAAAGTTTGTACCTTCAAAACATCATTCATAAGTGAAGCGGTCGGAAACCATAATTAGCTGTTGTAAAAGCAGAGTCAGATAAAGCAGACAATTGGTCGTATATCAGACAAAGAGCCCTGGAGAACACAGGAAGGTCCAATGACGTCTACTAATTTGAGGCACCTGTGGCGTCAATGTGACATCCGATAACCGATCAGAAGTTCAGTTGTCACAGCAACAGAAAGGAATATGGCGCTATACGGTACAGAAACAAGACCCTTAAGAATAGATGCGCGAAGACAGTCGATGTTTCAATACCGTCACGATGAGGATACATCATGACGTGGTGTGACACCATGCACGCTAAGATGACTCAGCGAACTACACACGATAGCTCATCTCAAGCTGAAAATGCAATTATACCTAGAAGGCCAACAGCAGGAGCCTGAAGAAGTAATCTCCCGGTCTTCTAGGTTTGCGGTTGCTTTGAGACGGCAACTCAGTTGGAAAATTGAGTGGAAGAATAATTGGTCCAAACGGATGGGCTTCCAATCAGCCACTCCCTGTTGACTCGCGAACAGGTTCTTGTTAGAACCCAAATCTCCATTTGAGAATCTTAATTGTTCTCCTGCCCGTCCACAAAACACATTAAAAAGCACAAACACAAAAGTTCCATACTGCACTGGTCTGGATGCTAATCAAAAGTCAATTGTGTGCAGTTCGGTTGAACGGTTCTGCAAGTGCATACGCCCATTGATTACAGCTCTGCTGAGGCACAATTTAAGCTCGACCAGGAATTATCTCGATTAATTCGCAGTGTGCGTTCAACGGAGTTTGTGCTCGCTGCCGGTGATTGAAATGCTCAACTTGACTACTTAGTGGTGACGGAAGGTTAAAAAAGAGGCCGATTTCCTGTCCCATCGAACGCCCCGACAACCGTGACCGTGTTCTCCGAGTTTGCTTAGACCACAGACCGTTTCTGGGGGACACAAAACTTTGTCATTATAGTAACATCGGCTCATCCGACGTCATTATCCACCTTCGTAGCGTTGGACTCAGATTGATCAAATTATCATCGGTGGCGTGGATCAACCGAAGGCTGTCAACCATTCTCATTCACACCGGGGGAATCGAAACATTCTTTGGACAGTGCTTGATTTTATTTGTGCCTAACAGACCTTTCAATGACGTTACCGTCAAAACAAAATGCCAGGACGCTAGAGAACATTGAGGGCAGATCAAAAAAATCTTTGTAAGCAGCGCCAATTGCGATTCGGGATTCCATGCAAGGTTTGCCTCTGAAATGATGGATGCTCTGTTATATACGCGTTGATCCGTTCGCCCGGATGCCATATACAATGTGAGGCTGTAATCACGGATAATTTTCGCAAGAATTGCATTGAATCTGCTCGTGGTCATTATCTTCCTTAGTTACTTTGTACACACGGAAGGCGTACGCAAAAACCAAACCGATTTTCGTCCTGTTCGGAATTGCACTGGTCAAATGATTCACTCTGCAGTAAATATTAAAATGTAGGCACTTCTTCCGTCCTTTCTTTCTCGAACTTAAGCAGCATTACTCTGAGTCTATCGTTCACTTCTTTGGCACTGTCCCGTAATAAAGGGTGTGCCAGAGAAATCCATTTCGCTTTTTCAATCATCATGTGCGAACAGCCGAAGTCGAGTTCATGCTTATGACGATGTTACACCCGAGTTGATCGCGAGAAATGGTGTCCATTAGCGTTGCTCTTTTTGATCTCCTATGTTCAATTTTGTCATTGAGATGATAACGGCAATTGGCCTATCCTCCTGTGAGTATAGTGGTACTGATATCTGCTCATACAGGAACTTGTCTGCTTCGGAATATGAGGATGATGTTGTGCTACTGATTCTCAGGGACCCGAGTATGTTGCAAGATTTCCTGAATTGTTTGGACGTTAATATAGGTGTTTGATATACGTTTTGGACCCTCGAGGAGTAAAATGACGTTGTACAATTGGATCGGTTCAACCACCAACATAGCCGGCGTTAGTCGGTTTCCAAATCCCCCTTCCAGACAAACTCTGCAAACCACATTACCATTGACCCGACATCGACTGATAAATGTACAGTGCAAATGTAGCGGAACCTCTTTATTTTTTTACACTGTGGATATCAAAGTCGATAAATGAGAAAAAACGTTGGCAAAAATAAAAGTAAACTTACTCGGACCAGGATACCATCGGGTTGATCTGGCGATAGTGTTAATGTATCCGGTGTGTATTCCAGCCATCGGCGCAGATCTCCAAGCCAGGACGACAGAACTTGGAATGACTGCCGGCCAGGCGATAGTGTAGAATTAGCGGCAGCTGCAGAACTGCATGATTCGATCGTTTTAGCTAACAAACGCAAATGAAGCCAATTTGATGGAATCTGCTTGAGCAATGGATCGAGTACAGGCAAATCCAAGGTTGAAATCGCCTTGCACAAGGGACAACGAAAATCGTACACAAACATCAAAGCGACCCGGTGGCTAAATTTCAAGAAAACAAAGAACATCGGAACAGGAGTGGTTTAGTAAAGTAGATACCGTTGAATCTGATGTGGATGACCTCAAAAAATGTCGACTTATTTGTTTATTATATATATATATATATATATGACTGATGTGAAAAAAGGAAATCAGGGTCCCGAGGTGATTGAAGTTGCTGACTGCCCCTAACCGATCACCACAGGGTGTGCAGGCACAGGCTCCTGTCAGTCTTGAAGAAATACCTTGTATTTTTAAGGTGCTCAGCGCATACCGCACCTAGAGGTATCAAATGTCAAGGCTGAGCGATGTCACCCAGCAAAGCAATATTATCGGCATACTCTGAAAGAAGTTCAACTTCAATGTCTAGAAGACCAGATAAAGCATTCGGTAGAAAATCATCTACGACAAAGTTGAAAAGAAATAGGAACACTAGGCATCTCTGCCGTACTCCACTGGAAACGATGGAGGACGACAAAAGCCGGCCATAAACCCTAACCCTACTTGACGGGTGACGGTACAACTCTTTGAGGATCGACACATGTTTTTTGGGTACGCCATTTCTCAACAGTGTCATAGTGCAGACTTATTAATAGAGCCCAAGGCTACACGAATGTCCAAAAACACGATGCCTGTTGGCCTCTGAATAGTAAAACGGTGCTCTAACACCTGTCGGAAAGTAACCATTTCATCAACGCATCCATGACTAACAAGAAACCCGGCCTGATCCTCATGAGTTTGTGCTTCACCCGTGTTGTACAACTTGAGAAGAATGACGGAAGCAAGCAGTATTGACGCTATCGGGATTAGGCTAATATTCCTGTTTGGCGTAGTTACGGCGCAAGCCCATTTTAAAAATGAGGACAAAAACTGAATCGCGCCACAAGAAGTGGACATCCTCAAAGTGCCAGACCTTCAAGAACGAAACTGGAAGTTCTCTTACTAGCTCCATTTTTTCATCTTTAGACAGAGCTGGGTAAAAGCCACTCGAGTCTATCGCTTTATGACACCTTAGTTGTCGGATTTCCTTGAAGACCTCCACTTCAGTGGATGGACATGATGCAACAAGCCGGAATAGCTGCGGGAGGCTGGCGCAAATTTTATTGGTCAGCAACACGCGTGGTCGAAAAACTTGTTAACTTGTAGACGTTCCAGTTAGAGCCAGAAAAACCAGCAGCCGCAGCCACAGGGTTCTCTGAAAGACGCAGATGAAAATTCACGGACGGACTACATGAGGAAATCAGATGGATAACAGAGCGGAAGTCATGAATGTCAGTACCTTGACTAAAACACACTGATGGCGAGTTGAAAACGTATGTTCATTTGCATGTATCAATGGTCGCATATTAGGGTGGTTAGTAAGATGAGGTGTCAAGGATGAATAAGCGCATCAGCTGGGAAAGGTACCATGGTTCAGTGTGCCGATAAATATTAGCAAAAAATATCTTGAGCATATTGCAAATCGGTCCATTCACTGTCTGAGCAAACATCAGCACCATTATTCCATTGAGTACACGGTGATTTTAAAATAATATAGATGCTATCACAAAGAGACCGCACGAAGACGTGATGAGAGCCTGCGTGCCTCCATGACCCAACGTGCTACACAGGACGACTTATCTGAAACCGAAGATTCAATTCTACCTGAAACGTCATTCGGTAGAGGCTTGACGAAGCAGTCTCCTCGTCCTCCCAGTTTTGAGTTGATCTGAGTTGACAGCACAGTCGGAAAAACGAGTGGAAAACTAATTGCCCCGCTGCCTTGCGGTCAGGTTCTTGTCAGAACCAAAGGCTTTGGTTGAGAACCCCTAATCGTATTCTGCTTAGCGGCTGGACTCCCTAGCAGTACCCGTCCACCAATCCCCACGAGTTACACGCCTACAAATAATTCCATACTGCATCAGTTGTCCCGCACGATAATCACGACTGCTGGTCGTCGCATCGAGCGGAGTAGGTAATGATAAGTGTGCTACTGCTCAGAGTTCCCTCTCTTTTATTCAACATGTCTCTTATATTTCCAACCAAATATCTTTGTTCCCTCTGCCTACCCATAGTGTTCCCACTGATAACACGCCCGATACTCGAAACGGTTCGTTTTCAATTATTGTCGTAGGTGATTTACAATCTGCTAGCTCTCATTTTCTCAAGCCTCGTCAGCCTCCGCATCTGGGTTCTTTCAATGTGCGCACTTTAATGCAGGCTGGCTTACAGGCGTGATTGGCTCTGACAGTGGACTCACTTTCGATTGATGTCTGCTGTGTGAGTGAAACACGAATTCAGGATTCGAGTAGAGTAATGCAACTAACTGCGCCCAATGTCTCTTCAAGGTATTTCATGCACACTTCGGGAGACGAAGCAGCTCAAGCTCTCGATTAACGCGGGATAGAAATAGTGTTAAGCGAGAAGGCCGAAGCAGCCTTTTTAGACTGGATCCCAGTTAACAATCGCATGTGCGCCGTGAGGCTGCAGGGCTCAGTCGGCGACCGGAAGTACAGTAATGTTAAGCACAGTTTATTTGTCATCTCGGCATACACTCCAACAGACTGCAGGACTAACATGCAAAAAGAAGGGTTTTGTGATGACCTCGTCACCTCGTCAGTCTTGTTCGGAAGAGCAAACGATCTGACATTGTAGTGGTAGCAGGTGATTTTAATGCACAAGTTGAAAAAACTAGTGCATCGGAAGCCCGTTTAGGTGGGCGATGCGCGTTGCCTGCAGAGCAAACAGATAACGGGGAAACACTTCTCCAGTGCTGTGTGAACAATAACTTATTGCTATCTAGTACGAATTTCCAACACAGTTCGCGTCGCACTGCGACATGACGCTCTACCTCAAATGGTAGTCTGAGTCAGATCGACCACTATCGCAAGTTAGCTACCGCGTCGGCGCGGTTCATATCCAGAAACTGTTAGATCGTACTGGAACCACGACGTCGAATCGACCATTTGCGTTCTTTTAATGTCATTTATGTTGCAGCTCAACGGCCATCGACCCAGGCCAAAATGCACTCGATCGCGCAGTCGCTGCAATTAGCTGGGCTGCAGAAATTGAAGGGACTATGGCATGCGTGACCGTTGATCAGTGGCGGATGGTTGTCCGTCATTCTGATTCGATAAGAATGACGGAAATAGTGCGTTTGTAAAATTAGACTGTGTTCCATGTGTTGGCTGCAGCAGCATCTTATCTTTTCTCACCTGTGTAGGTTTGCTCCCTGTTCCCCTGAGATATTCGCTCTTTTTATGCATATATAACCTTGGGGAAAAGGCAGCGGTCAGTGAGGCCCTAGTTGCTGTTTAGCGCTGATGATGATAATGAGATATATATATATATATATATCTATTTATATATAATATATATTACAAGTATGTGGATGTTTGGGCAAGAGAGCACCGGGTACGCATACCTGACGAGCTGCTTTTGTGTATATATATATATATGGTAATGTGGAACAGGTTCTCAACCAATTTGATTGTCCAGCATAGATTGAAAGTTTCATGCTTCCTCGTGGGTTCTGGATACAGTCAATGCGATAACGTCAAATTACTGTTGACTTCAGACCTGGGCAATGGATATGATGGCTGAATAAGAGAAGCCTTTATGATTAAGATAGAGAAACGGCATGCAAAGGAACAAAAAAAACACGATGTTCGAATCGATTACTTACCGGTTCATGTGATCTACCCTCGACTTCAGCTGTCGACCGTATTTTAACTTGCATGCTGCATGCATCGGATGCGAGCAGCAACTGATGAACGAACCTTCTTCCATTATCGGATTACGACTAGCCACTAAAGGTCGCGGACGCCAGAGATCAAACACATCCTTGACAGTCGCTGAGGCATTTCGCAACAAATTCTGACCTAGAAATGCAACCCGAATCGTAATAATATATCTCGTTATGAGTTTAAAGCGAAAAAAATGCATATTTATATTCCACAAGAAGAACGTAGATGAATAAACAAGGATTTCCGAAAGCTCACAGCTAGCTACCCCGTTGCTGTCGCTAAACAGTGATGCAAAATATTTATTCCACTATCAATCAGGAGTTCGTGTTGAAATTACAACTAAGAGTATTAGCGGTTCCATGTGGGCTAAGCATGGGAGGCCCGAAGACGATGAGGCCGGGAGTGAATGTATCAGTGCACGAATTCTGATGATGAAGTGGGTAAATGGCAATAAAACAGGTTCCGATAATCAACACACCGTAGACGTGTCTATCATGCAAAGAGCATACTGCAACCACTCAATATTACTGAAGGAGTGAAATGACTCTCAATGATATGTATAAGACAGACTGAAATCACAGATATCAACAGGGACAAACCGAATAATAAAAACTTACATTCGCATTCATTGTCGGTGCCTTGGGCGCTGTTCTCTGCTGAACCGCTGGAACAGGACTTGGTGTATGCGGGGGGAAGATTGGCACATAGTTGTCGAAACAGACGTTTTGTATCCTCCGCAGAATCAGCACTGGCAGCAGCCATGGTTGTAGCCACTGCTGCGAGAAAACGATCTAATGACTGAAACAGAGGAGGCCAAGAGTCTTCGGATGAAGAAAATAAAACAACACATCAGCTAACAATGCGGAAAACATACGAGGACTGCACGAAGATATTGCACAAAGCATTACTGTTTTCGTCATTCTTATTCAAAAAGAGGAGTAAGCCAGCCAAAACAATGGATTCATAAAGAGGAATAGCAAGCACTTTTGTAAGTTCCCTCGAAAAAACCGAGGGAAGAAGGACCGTAAACGATCAGTTACTGGATGATCAGTGATTACAAGATTGAAAAAGTGGTTAAAAAACCTGAAAAATTACTAATACGACGATCCGGCAAACCTGTTTATTGGAGAGAGTTAAATGAGAAACAAAATCCTTTTGTTCCTCAGCGACCGAATGGTCTGCTTGTTCCGATTCGGTGGGTAGATCAACCTCCATCGTTCCGCCTCCGGTTGGTACGGAGGTAGCAGAAAAAGTCGGATTGTTGCCATCAGTTAATCGATCTCTAACTGACACTGCGGATAGACCCTCAAGCCATACCGATGAATCGGAAGACAAAACAGATGAGCGACAAACGTGGGCTGCAATGACCATATAGTTCGAAGTCTTTTCCTCGACTTCTTCCTGAAATCCGGAAGGGGAGCAACATATTTTGTTCGTCAATTCAGTTGTAAATGAACTCTAAACATTAAAATGTCAAAGTGAAACTTCGCACCAAATATTCGCCGTATAAGCAGTCTAAATAAAATATGGAGAAAATCCTTTATCTTGGACACTTTCAGTTTTTCGGTAACTGGCAGACTTTTCATCAGATTCGCAAACAAATGAGCAAAGCAGATGCGCAGTTTATATAAAGAAAACATTCTGTGTAAGTTTTATTCAGCAAGTGCCCCGTGTATATGTGGTTGGGATAGCTACTACATGGATCAAATAAGACAAGCTTACGAGATAACCTTCTTGGTTGCGCTACATTCCAAAATGGAATCAGTATGCATGTAGGCTTTAGCATCCTCTTCCTTATAGGGACGTGCCCGGAGATATGCGTATTATTATTTGACTGACGGCCCGACTGACTTTATGCCTTGAAGGTCTTGAATAGTTATTCTGCTACCAATCAACCGAGGTACATCACTCTCCCTAACTAGAGCGCGTTCCGGAGAGCAGGTATATCGATTACAAATGACTAGTGCTGAAGCCATTCGTATTTTTGACCTCTAGAACAGTCTCCTAGGTTGTAACATCATGCAGACCCCGTGTTGGTTCATTATTATTTGTATTTTACGCTCAGGGCTTACATTTGAATTGTAACCCACTTTTCATATTTACTGCACTGTTGAGCGAATCACACAACTTTGCTGAGGCGCAACAGATCGATAGTGCATGTATGAGCATGGATTTATCCAACTGTGGGATAATGTAGTTGTTCCTCTAAAACCTTGTGTGAACAATTCCGATCAGAACTAATGACGCTCACACCAAGATCTCATGACTCTCACTCCAGTTGCCATAAGTAGCAGCATTGGGCTGGATCCAGTCCGCACACTAATTATCACTATTTTGGGCGAGAAAGGAATGGAAGTTCTAAACATAACAGACGAAAACGTTATAGGAGGCAATGTTCACAGTGAGATGAAAACAGTTTTAGGGTGAATAATTGATCAGCTGCACATCAGAGGCTCGCACGGATCAATACAATTTACCAAAACCCTGCAAGTTCACGGATCAGATTGTAATCGATCACATTGAAATAAGCAATAAATGCCAATTTAAAACTAAAAGCAATCCACCACAGTTTCATGCATGAACTGAATGACTTGAAGCATTTGCAATGCGGTAATTCGCATTCTCCCGGATCGTTACCACACATGATCCATTGTGACCTTATGTGGTCCCATGTCGCTCCAAGTTTCAGGATCAAGTCTATGGTTAATCCCCACCGTGTAGTGAGCCCTGGTGTCAATGGGGCACGTCTCGCCAACGATAATAATGTGCAGTGCAAGTAATAAAGATCTGCAAATGTTAAGTGATAAAAGAGCAATACAGATAGCATTAAAAATGAACTTCAAGAAAATTTTTGCAAAAAAGCACCCAGAGTGTCAAATTATTCTCACAAACGAGAATGCATGGAAATGGTCGCTGTACAAGCCATTTATAGTGTTAAGTAATTTTCGACCCTATACTCACTAAACACAAGCTGCAGGTTAGCGTCTTTGCTGGACCGATGGAAACGTCCGACGAAACGACCGCGAGCACCGGGGAAACGGAGCGATCTGGACCAAGGGCACTGACAAGACCGGAAGCCTTCTCAATCTCGGACAAAACCATATCATCATCTGCTGTCGTCGGACCAAACGGATCGGTCGAGCAAGCATCCATGGGAGCGCTTTCAAACTGGAATTGAATGACAGAAAAAAGAAAATGAATGTCACTCGGCAGGCTATGAAACTGGGAAAGAACAAAATAGAAGACTGAATCCTAAGATCCTCGACCTTAACGAATGGAACTGCTTCGATTCGTTCCAAGTGCTACATTTACTACAGACAGAAGGCAAAACTAGATCATTGCATTGTTCACAAATCATCGATGCTCAGTCAACAGATACGTCTTAGTTAGACTTAAAAGAACCTTTTGGATAAACATCTGAACTGAAAGGTCTAGCCACAAGACTTGGATTGCCTAAAGATAAATGTGCATTTTCAACTCGATTACGACTCAATGACGGAGGGAGAATTTTCGTGATTATTGATATGTACCGCGTTCGAGTGGTTCTTGACGAATACAGTGTAATAGGCTCAAGACCACAGCAATGGTGATGTAGCTTCGACAGTTGTTGAAACATTCGTAACTGGTTGCTCAGCTCAGGGTAAGAACTAACGTTGTATTGATATATATATATATGTATATATATATATATATATATTGCACTAGTGTTTTGGTCTTGGTCGCCACCTCCAACACGATCTGCTAAGAATAGAAAGAGAGAACGAGAACCAGTGAAACATCAACTACAAGACAATTAGTTAAAGAGCAACAGAATGGGAAAGCCTTCGAATGCAAGAACACCACCGATTGCGTCACTGAGCCCCGCCAATTGTCGCTATTACATTCCGACTGTAGGGGGGGTATTCGAAACGAGATCCCACCATATGTTCATGAGACACCTTTAGCCATCGCCAATCTCAAGCAGTTATAGCGTCGTCCGACATAAGGCCTCCCCTGGAAGGTAGAGTCAACAAAATCGGAGCTCATTCGGTATTGGGTTACAGATGCAAATCCAGACCAGTCCAAGAACACTTGAGTAGAAGCAGCACTGTGAATTTGTTGCGTACAGGTCGGCGGAAGAATGATACGACAGTCGGCGGTTAGAGACACTGACGAAAATGACTCGGAAGCGAAATCAAGACCGTCAGTGCTACCTGGAATGTTGCGGTGGTTCATTACCTTCTCCATTTCACACTTAAAAAACAAGAAACAACGAAAAGACAGGCAAAATAGTTCGTGTGAAACTTGCAAACGAAGAAAGGAACGCTAGCCAGTTCGCTTGTCCGATAGTAGCACTTTGCTGGTAGTCTGCACCTCGCTGTCACGCTGCTCACCTAATGAGAACTTACGCGGTCCTGTACTACTCCAAATTCACAGCGTCATGCTTGCCGATTTCCCCCCATCCTCATACTCTTGTAGTGGGCTCGAGTGGTTATGAGGCATGCATTTTCCATTACATTCACGCATGAAGGGCAATTTAAGCAAATATCCAAATCTTGACTACTTTTGCACGTTAATTATTAGACAACCGGGATACTTTACGTTAACTGGGGTTTAATGGTCATCTTTAATTACGAACTGGGGAATTTTTATCTGCGACTGATCTCCATTTACATAGTATATATCTATCTATCTATAGATATATATATATATTGATAGTTTATATGAATGAGGGGAAGATAGATGACTGTCACTTACTGGGGCAGGCTCGCCATTATCTATGTGTCCGTAAGTGCTCATGAATGAGCGTTGCATATTGGACATCCGTGCCATGATTTTTGCACGCCGAGCTCGGGCCTTTTCCGATCGATGTTGACGAATCGCAGCCACAGAGGAGGCATGAGACTAAATGAGGACAAGTTAATACGAAAAAATGTGGAAGTTATGGAAACAAACATCAACGGCGGCACTGGAAGGGTCAATAGCCTTATGATTCCACATAGGGAAAAGACGCTAGAAAAGAACGTACCGCTAGCGCAGTAGTAGACGATGCAGATGGGTTCAGTTCCAGTTCGGTTGTATCCATTGGTGTAAACGTTTTCTCGCGCAATTGAACCATTCTGTTCCAGTAGGTCAGAGTCCATCTGAAAGATGATTAATTGGATCACTTGTGAGAAGAACTGTGGACAGAATGGATCATGCAACTGTTAGTTTGATTACGTGGAGGATTTAAGAAATATTGCATATCAACTAGCAACGTTGATTCAACAATGAAGTCGCAATATTTGCTCAGAGCCAGGGGGGTTAAACTCACTGTAACAATTCCACGTTATCTTCGTGACTTGTTTTTTGTACAAGGCTCAATAGGCGACTTCCGATACATGAACTGAAAAACAAAAATTATAGATTAGATGGAACTGGAACCAATGATAGCCACTAACCACAATGTCAATGAACGATCAAACATTAGTCTAACAGGGAAAACAAAGAAAGTGGGTTGGTTAAATGGGAACCGCAAAGTTTGTCAACTCATTGATCGAACATATTGCAAAAAGCAAGCAAGCGATGCGCAAACCTCAGTACTTTGGTGTTTTCGGTATACGCCATAACAAGCGGATATTAAAAACTCGCTCGGGAACAGATACCGTAAAATGATAGGGAATCTATGATTGAACTGATACCGCGAATCTGTCTACTGGATAATGTCAACATAAAATATTAAGTTTCCTACTAAAGATTGCATTCAAACGTAAGACAAAAGTATTGAATGTGACCACTAAATTGTAATTCTATACGACTATTTTTTGAAACAGTAAGTGGGTTTTTCATTAAATTTGGTCTCACGATTGAATGCATGAGTCGCAGGCCGTAAAATCCAATTATTGGGGAGGTAATGGGAATGATCACATTGACCAAACCAGTCCTAAACTCAAGAGCAAGCAAACCAACTCGAGAACATCGCGTGATGTGCAATGAGGATATCATTGACGAGCGGGCGTATCACGATAAGATCCCATGAAGACGAGAGAAAGCGGCAAATTCGGAGCAGTAGGTGAATTCACAGACTGGAAAAATCGAATTATATAGACAAGAACGGATCGTAGAGTAATAAACTAAATGATTACAAACACAACCCGGACGAAATAAAAACTCACAGCTGGCAGAAAAGTCGAAGCCACTGCTATGCAGACGTGAAATGAACTAATCAGTCGCATGATAGCTATTATAAAGAGCTACCTGGTTCCTACGGTGCCGACGCCTCACTGCTATCATCTTTTCGTCAAACAATGCACATGATTGTACGTGGAAGCAAGATTGCAATTGATTTTATGAGGCAGAACGGTTAAGTGGGGTGAACGTTAGATTCACAATCACGTATTTAATCGTTGGTCAGGAAGTTTTGAAACGGATGAGTGTGGTAGAAGGGGTATACCGCGCAACCACTAGCGCATACTGCATAGTGGAGAGGGCGGCTGCCTACCGTGAACCTAAAAATCGAAGTGGCGTAGAACCACATAGGGTCTGATCAGGTCAGGCGTGGCAATGAGTCGCATTACTATTAACGATCCCTAACATGGCTCCGCTTTTTACTGCTCCACAACTCACCAGTGAAACAGCATATGACTGTCCACGTCATACTTGACGTCCAAGATTGTTCACTTTCATCCTAAGGACCAAGAAATATAACAGTTCGAAATCACGCATACTATCTTCATTTTGACGGCATTTAGGCACACAACATACATTACCCAAACGAGATACTAATTTTGCAAACCGATTTCGCCACTCCTAAGCCTGCCCATTTGACCGAGATAGACATTTCGCGTCCGTCAGTAGCTTAATTTTCCAAATTACACATTTATTTCTTTTCCTTTTAAAGCACCCTTCACCAATCATATACAGCTCCCCATGTTACAAATTTTGACTGACATCTATGAAATACCAATTTTTGGAAGGACTAAAATCACAGAAATGATCTGGACTTATATGGATGGGCGATACGTCGTGCCTGTCCACATCATAGAAAGGATTTTCTTGAGGGCCTTAATCGGAGTTTCCGACACAGACCTGAATGCCCACTCGGTTTAGGAAGGCATGGTGTATAGATATTGGGGTCATGGAAACAACCAAGCAGTCAGACCAATTAAGATGCAACCTCATCGCGATTAGTCCGGTTCTCAATGGTTCGGCAAAGCTTATTTTAATGAATGAACACCCATTAACTTCCGTTCAATTTGATCTCGAGAAGATGCTGTCGCGAGGAAGAGAGCGAAGTTAAAGAACATTGGTGTAATGCAAATGATTGCAGGAGCTGAAACTGGAATCCAAACCAAATAGAATTTGAACAAGCCCCTTCTCGGTATGGTACTAAAGGGGTTGTGCTCGGTGGAGTCATTTCAGCAGCATATACTCGGCTGTTGTTTGCCTCAGTCTTGATTTTTGTGTGAATCACAATGCCATGATTACTAAGTCCCAAAGACGATTTCAGCTGGTCGTTTATCATGCTCTGCACTCATACAAGAATATGGAACAGATGATTATATGGTGAAACAAATCCCTATTAGGTAGGCTTGCGGCGTCAGGCAGTGATAGTTTTACTCACCTCTCCGGACTATCCATTCGAAACAATTCTGTGGACGGAGTGAGCCAATGGCGTGATCGAGTCAACTGATCTAGCTCTGCCTCCGACTCTGATTGGACCGGAACACGGGCGACGGCATCGAGGAATGGGAAGCACTTTGATTTCCTGATTAGATGAAACGGTAGAAGTTCAGGTTATTTCTTGATCGGATCAAGTGCCAGGCAGAAATGAATACTTCGAAAAGATCATGAAAAGAACATCTCAAGGGTTCTGCGACTAAACAAATGTGGCGAATTTAATGGATATTGCCGGCATTAAGCATACGTAAGCCACCTTGATTAATTTTTAAATCGTCGCATCTAAAATCTCCCCTCATAACTGTACCATCAGTGAACCTTGTGACGGTCGAAATGCGACACACAATTGAATTAGCAAACAAGAGGAGCTCCAAATCGCTTTTCTCATGAATCAAGTGATCATTTCTAGAGCAGCATCCGAGATTGTCGTTATTTCATAGATGCTCCAATGCGCTTGTTTTCATTGTGGGCGTTTCACGTTTTACCTGATTCTCTGGTAACCTTGTGTCAGCCATCCCCAAGTGAAGCATTGTATCAAGGCTTGTAGTATGTTCTGCTACACAAATTTCACGACAAGATTCAGTTTTAGGGTCGAATGATACCCTTCTTTCATACAGTGTCCAACGAAATCGGCCGGAACAAGATAAGTACAGGGACAACCACAAAGTAATCTACGATTGCGGAAGTTGACAACGTTCAAAAAACCAAAAACGCTGAAAACAAATTATCGGAGAAGTTAATCTGCAGTGAATTTCTGCTTACAAAAATTCAACACAACTACGCAATACCAAGCAAGTCAAAGAACCGGAATTCTACTGCAGCTCAGGCTTGAATCTCTGAAATTATTAGACTTTCAGGAAGAGACCAGATTAGAGAATCAACGAGGAACAACGTTGGAAACGGACAACAATTTGAACTTGCGTGCTTTCCAATTCATCTTCATACAGCGCGATCGTGATCAGATGTAGGGTCAAATCCAGTAAAGTTTCCGACCACCATGCAGTACTATTCCCGTGAGTTAAGGCCACATCAAGCAATGAGCGGATAAGACGAACAAATGTGGAACAACGTAGAATTCGTAGCAAACCCGAAGCAATCGCAGGAAGTAATACACGGAAAGGACGTGGCGCCGGAGGTGGAACTGGCAAATTGATTAGTGCATTCCGTGTGCGTGGAGAAAGTTCCGATTTGTTCTCCAGTTCACTCAGCCATTTTTTTAACACTTTAGTCACGTTAGCCTCTGCCTGTATTGAGAAGCGAAAGAGAAGACATAGAATATCAAATTCATACAGGTACACAAATATATACATACACAAATTTAGCTCCATCTTGGTTTGGAGAATTGCTAAATTAAAGAAATTGACACTATGGGAAAATGAATGCAAGTTACCGTTTAGTAAAAAGAAAGAAAAAGGGAAAGACGACTGAACAAAGTTCCACTCCAAATATTTTATTCATTATGTTTAAAGCGCACGGCAATGCACTGACTAACAACTACTTCCACATAAAATCAACAAAGAAATAGCCGATTAGGGAAAAAGGTACGAGTACATCTATGGAAAGATAAGGTTAGGTTCGCGCCTATTTATTATAGTAACAATCTAACATTCATAGTTCGCGTCAGCTTTTCATGCTCTGCGACGAATTTACAAAGACTGATACCAAGCAGAAAGGCTGCATCCAGAGCAAAACCAGGGGCTGCCTGCGCCAAGAAACGATAATCAATTAGGACGAATGTTCCACGCCGGCCTTACTGAAGCTGTTCCTTGTCATGCACAATCTATCTAAGATTATACTCAAAATAAACCTGGAAGACAGCAAGGTCACAACGAAATCAAAACATAAGGTCGCCCTGCGTCAAACTAGCGCGGTCGATCAAAAAGATACACTATAACTGAGAAAGTATGATTTTCTTATCGCTTCGTTAATGGTGCCTACTAACAACCAAATAAACCTTTTTCACGTTGATCTAATGTTTAGCTTGCATAATAGTTACTTCTGGGCTTAAGTCTATAAGAGACTGCGCTGAACAGATCGATTCTTAGAACGCAAAACCTTAACATCCGTGAAATTTTGGCAGAATTTCAGAATCCAATGACACCTAATCACTGCTGAATTGGATACCAAAGGATTCGAAATGAGTGCACGCATGAATAGATCGGCAAACATTTTTATCACCCGAATTAGAAGGAACAGTGCTTCTATCAACAGTGAGTCAAGAACTACTCATGTATTCGATAACGTAGAGGTGACCCAGAAATACGGTGTAGTTGCATAAAACGGAAACTCCTACGTCACTATTGACCGTATCGGTTGAACATAAACCACGTTCAGTGTGCCATCAGCAACGGAGAACAACTCGTGACTCGACGAATTACATGGAGGAAATGAAGCCTAAACTAACTGGTCACGCGCATACAGCACTAAGATATGCCGATAGGTGATTGGTTTGAAGGTATGCGGACTTAAACCGAGGTCAAACTCAGCACTAACATACTTAACTTCAACATAAGAATAATTACGAACACGAGGTTTTCTCAAAAGACAACGGTATTGCTCGAAAGCCGTCCCCACAAAAGGGGAAAACTACGACCTCTAAACTCGGAATAGCTGAGTACAGACACCCCTTAAGAACTGAAATGAACACTCAGGTTTCCTACCATCAGAGTGAATCGTAGATGATGAGAGATGAATGTGTTAGGTCAAAGGGCAATAATTATATTAAAAATTTGGCTATAGCCTGGTAACTGCGCAGTAAAACAAAAGTATCATAAAGGAAATACTCGACCGGAAATGGTCAAGCGGATAAAGCGTCCGTCAGTGAAAAAGCATCCGAAGTTCGAAACTGGTAATAGAAGACAATTCGCTGTGGCCTGCCCCTTATTACATCTGACCTATTAAAACCTTATGGAGGTCTAGGAAACTGAAAGATTCGGAGTCATGGTCGAAGGTGCAGTGGGACCCTGACACTTCCATTACACTCAGGCAGCACGCATGCTGTCAAAAAATTAGCTTTATCAATCAGGCAATCGGGGGTTAAATAGGGCAGAGTTTCAACATGAAAGCCAACAAGGAGAGGCAAAAAAATGTAGAAGTCACATAAACGCAGAAATGAGCAACAGATTTACCTGAGTCTGTTCCGCATGGCGATAACCCCAGTAGAAACGATTGAAGCGGAAAGCCATCACTTCCGGTTTCAAAGTGAATACAATCCGTCCAGTAACGGATGACTGGGTGGCAACCTGTTGCAGGATTCGTGGAAGAACTTGTTCCACTCCCAGTCGATTTGCTTTGCGAGAACTGGAAGCCAGTCCGATTGTGGCACTGTTTGGTGAGTTTGACCGCAGTAAACAACCGGTCGGTCGGTACGGCATGTGGTGCAACAGTTCACTGCAGATCATCGGCCGCACACACAAAGCATGCACCACGTCGTCCAACAAAGAAGCATGATATTCTTCCAGTTCCGGATCGATAACACACTTTTGGAGTAATTCAGCTTCATCCGTATGTGCAATGTAGTCCGTACTAAATTTCCCTAGACTCGGACGTGAGCGATTGGAGAACAAACAGATCAAAGTGCGAAGAAGCATTTCGACAGACTGAACTCGTCCGTGACCCGACTCACTCTGACTGATACTGTGAGAAAGAGGGTCAAAGTAGCACATATTCATGTGCATTCAAAGATACCACACTCTTTGAGCACAGTGGTTCTTAGCTGACTATTAGCCTTTTGAAAATCGCAGTTGGAAATCGAAAAACGAAAACTATGATAGAGATATGACATAAGTATGCCGTTCAGCGGCCAAAGAAGTGTATGTTTCCCATTTCATTTTCTTTCTCATCAGTGTCTGTTTACAGCTACAAAAGAAGTGATCTCACAAGCGAAAATTCCTAAGGGAAAATTTTCTACTGTATATATATATATATATATATATATATATAGATTTGATTCTGGTTGAGAAAATATCAACAATTCGGAGTGTACAGAGTATGTGCGATGTTTGGACAAGAGAGCATCGGGTACGCATACCTGACGAGCGACAACAACCGCGAAAACGGTTGTGTGCTCCCGGGCAAATTTTGTTTACACATCCAGATACTACCTCCTGCTTCTACATATATATATATATATATACGTATATTTTGGGGCATTCTGCCCTCGTTCCTAAGGTTGGTTTAGCCCAACTGAAAAAGAATTCTCAACGAATCACAGTTGTGGTTCTTCTGTGAACTCTTCGATAAAAAGCTTCCATGCACACCTGATGCTACAGATTCGATTCTGGTGACATATATATATATATATATATATATATAATGACTTCAGAATAACCATGGTACACTTGATAAAATCGAAAGAATTACAAAGCGCGACATAACTGGAGTGAACATTTGGAAGCGAACTGCTGACAGCAAAAGATCATGTGTATTCACCGTGTATTTTTTGATTTTCTATGTTCTTTTTTTTAGTTTCCGAAACAACGTGATCAACAGACAAACCGAACAGCATTCACGCTAATGATGTCAATTCTGACCCATATCTAACCTTGTAGATCTTAACCAGGAAGTATCAAAAGATGCCAAAACCGAAGGCCACTTTGTTGTAATCCATGGTCAAATCATAGACATACTCCATGTCACCTATTTCGGCCCTGTTTCAAACTTGCACAGAGTGATCGGGAAGGTAAACGATTGGCTGACACACAAAAATTGTCTGAAAAACCGACGACGGTGCTTCGGATCAGACAGCTCCTTGCAGTCTTAGCCGGTTGCATCGCGCGTTTCGAGTGCCCAACGAAGCACATGGTTGGCTAGTGGTAAACGGTAAATCGGCCCGGCCCGTTAGCACACCGGACCTAATGGGACTTTGTGGTTCTATGCCACTGCGGGTATCAAGGTCATAGATACCGGCTCCCCTACCCCCTGTAGTGGGCCCCAACAGTTATGGGGCATGCCCTTTCCACTACATCTATGCGTAAAACGTAATAAAAAAACACGTAATTAAAGTGGATGGCAGTACCCCCGGTGCGACCGGTAGGCTTGCAAACAGAACCTTCATTAGTAGCTAATAACCATGTGGTCTATCTGAGTCCATCACAAACTTGAGGAGTGCGGCACAAGATAGCATATAGATTATTCAAACGTTATGCCAACGCAGTAACATCGGAGAATGGCATTGGATGGCGAAGCTGATTCTGTGAGACATGGAAGCTTCGAGTAATGCGAAGATGTAAATTCGAGGAAGATGACGAGTTAGATTGGAATAACCAACGAGGGAAGTGTAAGAACGTCAACTCATGATGCATGTGTCTGTACAATAAAAAACTGTATGAGATCCGTCATTTCCATGGTTTTTTGGGCTGTGGGTGACTATGCTACTCCCGTTGGACGCCTCAGACACATTGTGTACCTCCTAATCGTCTACTTTTTTGCACGCCCAGAGCAGGGTCGGAATGATCAACATTGAAGCTTGTCTATGATTTGACCGTGAAGTATGAAGAAGTAAGCTTTGGTTTCGGCATCCTCTGGTGCTCCCTATCTTCCTGGCTAGAGCGAAAGAGATGACTGAAGCCGAAAAATATGCCTAGGAAATGGATTCAGTAGTGTGAACTTCACGCGACTAGCATGAACTTCTGTGCGTTAAGAAAAACAACATGAAGAAATAAACAATCAAACTATGCAGCATGAAAACAAAAAAAGCTTTATTTCCTTATTGTTAATAGTTCTATCCACTGTCAATCAGTAACTACAAAATTTTATTCCAATGTTGTTGCGTTGATGCCATGCGTGTTTGAAAGACAACGATATATATATATATATATATATATATATATATATATATATGAGTGAAAATATCTGCAGCTCAGGTTGCATATTTTTAGAGTTGAGAAGGCGTACACTGAGTGGTTCCATATGGATATGATATGCACAAACAAGCCATGAGGTCAACATCAACAACGCAAAGGTAGTCAGCCGGGCAAACAGAAAGGGGGAGCGACTGGTTCTTGAAGTCCTCCACTCGAATAACTCGTTCAATCGGCATGTGGAGATTGACAAACATAACGTCATCTTAACAGGACCCGGATGCAGAATAGAGAGACAAACAGACGGACAGTGCACAAAACCGAACGGAAGTAGCGATTCCATTCAATCACTCATTCACGTTTGACAACGAGTCCTAGTTTGGATCGAAACGTTACGATAAACGTATTAACTCAGTGTACGCCTTCTCAACTCTAAATATATATATATATATATATATCCATCTCGACAGCTACTCGGCTATGGTCATACTACTAGCGCTGCAGTGTGAATATGAAGATCAAGTATTGCCATTTTTATACTTAAGGTGTAGAGCTAAAATATATTCCTTATGGCAAGATGAGGCTAGGATGTCCAGAAAGCGCTGGATCACATTGTGCTGTCGGAAACGAAAACAGTCTCATCGCTTCATGACAGCGCACGCATTCGACTACGCAATTTTTAACGGAGCATCAACATGATGGTATGCAATAGGTAAGTACTTGGTCCGTGGCTCGATGGAGCGGCGCCTGAATGACAATGCTGGCATGTCTACCACGAACTCTCAGTTTATCACTTGCAGAGTAGTTCTGCTCAAGTGTCCAGGAGTATGGCTGCCTTCCGCCTGCGATATTTGAGGCGGTGCCCAAACATTTGGTCGATACATCTGGGATGAGTGAAAAATTGCGTGTGACTTCAGTGTCTCATTCATGATGGACGGTACACTACGGGCGGCGGTCAAGTGAACTGTCTGTCAACAAAAAGACCGGATGTCTGAAGTCCAGGTACGGCGATCATTATGAGTGCAGGGGACAAACTAGCTGCCGCCCGGCTTGTTTGCCCACCTGACCTATTGAAGCCTTGTGGTTCATTCTACTCCTAGTTTCAGGATAACGGTTGCCGGGTTTACTGGCTATGGGAAGCACACATTTCATTTATGTATGAAGCACGCAATAAAAAACATGTTATTTGATTTTTTCTCTCACTACAGTTGACACGGACGGGCGATAGCGATCAAATGACCGGAAGGTAGTCAAAATTGATATGGACTGGCAGCATTTTCTACTGGGCAGGTAAAAATGCCACCGGATTACCTCGAGTCTGTTACTTAGTCTAATTACCAATTAAACCATTTCATTATTATCCGCTTACTTCAGAAGATAGTTTTTCAAATTCAATTGGTGAATCATTCGTACGAGAAATTCATCTGGCGGCAAGATAGTGGCACCGATTTGCAACAACTGTAAATCCCGATCGATCAGTTCTACACGAAGCATTGGAGCGAAAATCCGGGCAACCTGTGCAAACATTTCAAGAGACACGAAATAAATAGATTAAAAACAGATCGTTTGTTTATTACAGCATGAAAGGACCACAGCCAGACAAAAGAATATGGTTAAATTACCGTGCGATGCGTTACATGGCCGGAAACGGAGGCCGACAAAAAATGACATGATTTGGGAGGAAACTTCTGAGGTCATCAGGATAAACAAAGAACTGAACAAAACATAGATGAGCAGAATCGCGAACGGGCTTTGTTTGCTTGAAACTGATTTTTCATCAGGTTGAGTTGGACTGGAACCTAAAAGCCGACAATGTTGAATTAGAACTTCAGAATTCTAGGGAAATAAAAGATCGATTGCCGGTAGTTGCACGGTCAGCATCATGAACTTTAGACCTACAGGTCCTGGTTTAAAACTAATCCTGCCACCGATTACTACCCTAATCGGTAGTTTTCAAACGATTGTTTGGTATGGATGAGCAGTTGCTCTAGTCAACCAGTGACTTTAAAGTGTTCATCAGAGAAGAGAATAGAGGAAAAAAGGACCAAGACTCACCGACTGTTGGACAGCGTAGCCGTTGCGGACCCACATCTTGGCGTTGTATTGTGCAATGAAGGCAATCATTTGGAGTGGTCGTTCGATTAACAAATTGACAAACGCCTAGGAAGAAAAATGTTGGTGCGTATGCGATATAAAGTGACCACACAATGCGTGATTATAATGGAAGTGTCTAACGATACTCAATCGACGAGCTCACGTAGGGCTGTCTGCACACGGAAGGCTCCCAGCCCAGAAAAAGGACTACGGTTACAAAAAAATCACATAAAAGGTACGGCGTCAAATTACCACAAAGTGGTGGTTGAGATTGTCAAGGCAAAAAAGCCAAATAAATCTAAAGCATGACTTTCTAACCGAAGATGTGGATAGTAGCCTACACTCAGGTAGAGTGAACCATGCAACACAAGATTAATTAATCGTAGCAACAATGACGCGCTGAGGTTGGTTAGTCCATTAGACATCTTTAGTTAGAGCCCTTTAGCCAGTGCTGTTGAACTAATGAAGCATCAGATGGTTTCATTCACATCTGCTACGGTCCTACCGGTGGTGGATTAAGCAACTCACGAGAATTCGAATTGGCTAGGTCGTGTTCCATATATGATGCACCGTAAGACCAAGTTTTGCGATTTGTAAGTGAACCTACGTCCATTTCTCATCGCTTTATGAGCCGTACTTCCCGCCCAATAGAGACGGCTTGCGTCAAGAAAGCACATGAATTTAGCACAAATTCGAAGTCACGAAGCGATGTGTCAAGCCACAAACGACTAAGCTTACGAGGCACATGGCATTATCAATCAACGAGCAGTGCTGTCTGACGGGCTTTTCACCTAGCTGATGGACGATTAGGTTGAGGATAACTTATCATGGTAAAATCGCCGCTGAATTGTGCGTTTGTAAAGTCAACGGAAACACTTAGATAGGTTGGTACAGACATACGTGAGGTCGGAGTCGAGAAGTCCCCCGATAAAAGCTATTCCTAACAGCCCAGAGCAGCTTCGATGTAGTACTTCCGGTTCAGCAATTTTGCTCTTCGAAAAGCGAAATCAAACCTTGAACCGAAGCACAATCATCGGGAAAGTACAATACAGATTGCAAGGCACCCTCGCTCAGAGACAAAAAAATAACCGTGTGCCATAAATCAATAAAGAAAAAACCAAGGATTTCATGAAGGTGAAATTTAGAGGAATGAACGCACCAGATCGTCAAGATTCATGTCCGCGAAAGACAAACCCATCTCTAAACCGTGGCCTATTAGACTGGCCATAAACCTCGGGAGTGGCTGAATCACACTGAATCGATAAGTGGCCACGTCGTACGCATAGACCTCCGTAGTCGCACCGAGAGTCTGGAAAGCCATATCAGCCTGATCTGCTTTTTCCGATCCCTGTGGCCCTGCAGGGACCGGATTAAGCCGAAAACGACGATCCAGTATCCCGACACGACTCTCGTAGACCTGAATATGAATCAATGGAGACGTGTAATAGTTAAGCGTCCGATACACTAAATCGAATGTACATTTTCAAAAGCCCAAGGTAAGTACCATTTCAAAAAACATCTAAGAAGAATTACTGAAGTTCATATATTTGGGTTCCTATGGCGTAGAATAATTTGACTAAAATTCCCGAAAACTACTGCTAGGCAACCAACTGCCAACCATAATCAATGTTCACAATTTGTTGCAAGCATACAACTGCCGCGAAGTTGATTATGCTAACAAAAAATCCAGTGGCGCAAGATGAGCACAAGGAAGGACGACAAATTTAAAACTAACCAACGAGTTCTTGCTCTCGGATGAGAGTGAACATTCAGCACGCATTTATGAAACTTAGACAAATGGTGACACGCGTTGAATTGAAAAATAGGTGTGATCAAAAAGGATAAAGAAGAGTGAGCGTCATCCGTGAAAATGCTCGTTTAGATCAATTACGACCAGATATCGATCAACTGGTGATTGCAACAAGGCCAGTCCTACACGTGGAAGTATGGAAAGGAAAAAGTACACATATGGGGCGAGTTGAAAAATGGGAAATTTTTCCGAGAAGTACTGACTTGTAGCCACCAGAATCTCATTTGTATGACAGCATTTTGAATGGATACATTTTTAGGATCACAACTATGATAGCTCATTGATTTGTGTGCGCCACCATGCACATGAAGTACCAAGTTGGGGGAATTCTCAATTTGGATTCTCAACTCTGGTTATTGGTTTTTATGAAGACGGGGCCACCGATCAAAACCCCATGTACTCTCAATTTTCTTAGTCTAAAACGAAATTCTGAGCACTTTCTGATACAGAAATTAGGAATATTTGGTCCGATAAAGGATGCGGACCAAAGTTATTCTAAAGTTACAGACGGGAGAATCTTTTTGAATACATTTGTTATTGACTGATACTAAGGCCGACAACGAGAGCTAAATGCTGGGAACTGTGAAAAAGGTTAAAAAATATCAACGCATTTTAGAACGCTTGATAGCAGAGAATAAGAAAAAATTAGGCTTAAAAAAGGTCTGTTCGAATTATCATCTTTGCGGAACCATCAAAAACAGTAACAACACATCTGAAATTAGTAAAGTTCAGAGTAAAACAGGAAAGAAAGATGGAACGGGTCGTCGGAAGGTTCCGTTGCTGACTACTGAGAATAAATTATAATACCGAGGAACGGGAATGTAATTATTTAGGGAGACTCGTGGCGGCAGATTAGTAACGTTTTATGAGGTACGTATAAACTTCTTTCTAGGGATCTGAATTTATTCGAACCGATTTTCCTCAATAAGAGACGGTCTAGAAGAAGAAACGATGAGGCCACAAGCTAAAAAACAAATTTTGAGTAACGCAGCAGAAATCAAATCAGGGCCACAAGGTTCACTGCTCATGAGTTTGTGAATACTTTGGGAACCACACCTTTGTTAACTGGCGCGTTCAGTTTGAGCAACAAAAGAAGAGGGAAGTAACTCTTGGTCAGAGCTCATGGACAATCGAGTTCATGGATTCCATTTAGGTTTGAGCCACCCAGTCGTTTCATGACTTCACAAATCTCCCGCCGAATTCGTTGCCAACGCTCGCCAGCTTATTGTCCAAATGCATATCGTGGCTACGAGTGATTAGAAAGTGTACAGCGAACTTAGGTGAAGTAGGTGTCTCACGTCTTCGTGGTTGGCATCCGAAAGACTCGTCGACTTGCTGGGTGGAGACATTTAAGGATATGGCAGTGAACCGTGAACAGTTGCGATCGTGCTGTTATTTTCTATCGAATCAGAATGATTGAAAGAGTGTGTTTGTACAGTTAGACTGTGTTTCGTGTGTTGGCTGCTACATCGTTTTATCTTTTCCCGCCTGTGTTGGTTTACCCTCTGATCCTTTTGGATATTCACTCTTTTTATAGAATCTTGTAACTCTGGGGAAAAGGCAGTGGTCAGTGAGGCTTGCTTTGCTATTTACCGCTGAAAGATTATAATTATCATGGCATCAGAATGGCCTTGATCCTCCGGTCTGTACGATGAACATGTATGAAGCCTGTATTTGGCAGGCCACAATCCGATCGACGTACAAGTGACGGCACACGCAAATACCACCTGGTTTCGTCGGAGTGACTATTGAGATTAAGTATCAAAAGCAACCAGACAGGATCTTCGCATAAGATCCACCCTAGTAAATAAAAGCAGCATGAGTGGTAAAAGAGAAAAGGAACAAGAAAACGGGGTGAGTTTCCTCACATGACGGCTCTTCCGCACTCTTTCATCAGTCACCGGTCGTTGACCACGATCCACATCTCCCCTGTAAGAACTCAGTATACTAAACAGCTGTTCATATCAAAGTAAACGGTCCAATTTTCTGTTACATGTGCCGTATTCCGTGTGATGGCCATTATGGCATGGATATTCTTTCCAGTCGTGAATATTCGCTGCCCTCCCATCTTGCATATTCATCCTTTCTGTTGCAACATGTGACTCGGTGAGAAAGACAGCGGTCAATGGGAACTCAGCCTCCTGTTTAACCCTAGATGATCACGACTCCGCAAGACTAAAATGAACGCGGCATGCTCCACAGCCGTCCCCCTCTATGACCCAGTAGGCGAGGGGGATCGGGAGGGATTGTCCACCATGACTCTGAAACTTAGAGTAACTTAGAAGCACTGAAGTTTTCTGACGTGGTAACGAGCCAGGCAACAGCGCATTGCCGTCGTCTACCAATGACAGACGGACTTGATCAGAGCCTCTGACCTTGATGAAGAAACAGACGATTAAACCAACTGATCACCGCCAACCTCCGCACCAAGACTGGTTAGAAGATCAAATATGCAACTCGACGGAACGAAATAAGATGCTTGCAAACCTTTGAGAAACAGTGAGCGACATTTCAGCCCATACTTTCGATCATTTCATATTTCGCAAAATTTCCAGTAGATCCGCTGGCAGAGAAATTCGCCTGATACGTCTCCGCTATTAGGGAAGATTAGCTTGCAGATTCTCAATTGAATCATAAAGAGCGTGAATAGACCACCAGCCCAATTAGGAATCATAAGTCGATCTGTCGGAAGGGAGTGAACAGGAATGGGAATGACTGGATAGGATAGCACCGGGTACGCATACTTGACGAGCGACAACAACTGCGAAATCGGTTCCGTGCTTCCGGGGGAATTTTGTCTATTCAACCGTATGCGAAACCTACTGTTGACTATAAAGATTAACTTATTTTTACAATTAAAGGATTATTATAGTAAAAAGGAAACGAATACTGAGAGGTGCTAGCAATTTGACTTTTCTAGCCATACACACAGGACAATCTACATCAAGAAAAATTAAAAGCACAAACCTTCAGCGAAGGTACGAAAGCTGGAAAAATTTCAACTTTTGCGCAAATGAAATCATGTGCATGAGACGGATTAACCGTGCACACCAACTTTCGTTACGCAGTCTGACTGGTTGATGCTGCTCACAGACCATGGCTTTACACTGGGATTACGTGGCGAAGGCCTTAGTTGCGCTATGATTATTACAAAATTAGACGAAATAGTGTACCGGCCTAAGGTTTCCAATGGTGAATAGGATAAGAACGAATGAAATGAAATCTCTTCCAGGGTAATTTATCTAGACCAGGGTTGGTGAGCAGAAACACGACGGAATATCGTGGAAACCGCGGTAAAAAGACACCAGCTTGGTACGTGTGTCAAATCTCATCAGTCAATCAATCGATCAATCAATCAATCCTGTGTAGCAAATCCTAACTCGAATCTAATATACGCATTGTGCGTTGGTAGCTCACGAAGGAATCGACTATCCATTCTGTCTAGCTCCTCCGTTAACATTTTAATTAGCTCCCCAGTAAAAAAACAGTTCGACCGGATGCTCTCAGGTTTTTACTGAACTCCTAAGTTACTTGGAAAACGGTAGACATTTAGATGCCATATTCGCACGTTATAATCGATGCTCATGGACTGGAGTGACGAAAATGTATACATAGGATAGGGGAAATGAGTGGAGGACAATAAGAGAAGTGCTGTTGCAGCAACTTGAGTAGGCGCAAACAGATAAAGTGACGTTCGGTGGAGATAGACAAAAAAACACGTGATTTAGACGAGATAAACATCTCCGCATATAGTGAGAGGCAGACAAGAAGAAAGCATACTAACTGCAGCTTACTATGTTTAGTTTGTGGAATAAAAGAAACAGATTAAGAATCACGAACCTTGATTTGTGGACCGCCATAAGCTCCCACCAACTTGTTCAAACTTAAATGGAAAAGTCAGTTTTAAATTGGAATCAGAATAAAACGGGGCACAGATCTTGTTCATCCTTACCCCGAAAGTAAGTATTCCAGATGCAAAAAACCGCAGATCACAGAAACAGATTCGTCACTTTCAACCGTACAGTGACACTTTTGAATTTAATTTCTGGGTACACAAACCAACAGCAGCAGTTCGATAACTTTACCGTTGTTATTGACATCATTATTAAATCACTGGTAATAAAAATGGAGGTATCTGTCACAGAATAATACTCTGAGATCTTTTTATTGGATGCGTACTTGCAGCATAAGGACCATGCTCTACAGCTTTCACAGCCCCGTGAATCGTGAATTCGAAACCTGAAGAGGAATATAGACACCTAACACTTAAGCGATCGGAGTCCTGGTTGGGAGTGAGTTGCGTATAACCGAAAGGCCACCGACGGTGGTCAGCCGTAAAAGTTGCAAAAATGGGCTACTGAATAAACAGCCGCCAGTAAGAACCGAAAGCGCCGAGGGAGTGATAGCTTTCAGCTTAGGAAGCATTTTTCATCTCAGTAGTGTTTCGAATACGGATGAATGAACAAAATTTTCCAGGAAGCGTGTAACTCGTGGGGATTGATGGAAGGGTGTCGTTATGGAGTCCAGCAGCTGAGGAGAACTAATATAGTTCTCACAATCGTGATCTCTTCTAAAGACTGAACCCAAAGATCGGACATCAATTGTCTTCAATTTTCTAATCAAGTTTTTCATTCCTCTTTTGTTTCTATTGAAGGTACCTGTACCTTTGTCAATTAGTGGGTCGCCACTTCGCGAGTATCGAATTTTGACTTTTCCAATCAGGAATATTAATTCATGTGATTGAAACTCCAAATTCACTATTTCAATCATTACTTTTGTGCTATCGCTCCCTAATAAGTGTCATCCTCGCCCCAAATTCGATTCATCTTTAAGCGGTAAATATTCACATGTTACAGACCTTCAACCGTAAATGGCTAGTACACTTTTTTTTGATATCTCGGCCACGGGAATTGAAGCCAAACAATTCGCCATAATCAACAATCCATCTCTACAAGTATACCTGGCCGATCTGGCGACCGTGGCTATGTTCTCAATCTTATCCTCACTTCATCTTGGTTCATCAGACCATTATGTTATCACATCCTCCATTAACTTCACCTACCACTACCCGCTAATCTTTTCAAGATATGCATTCCGGCACTACTGTTCAACGAACTGCGACGAAATTCCAGGCTTCCCACCTTCTTATAACTGAAGCGATTATTTTTTCGCTCAGGACGTTTGCGCGTCTCTTTACTCGCTTATTCATATTGCTCTTCAAGGTGTTGATCTCTTTATTCCACAATTGCAAACAACACAAACTTGAATCATTGGAGTGACTCAACCAAACAAGCATGCTACAAACACTCAGCATTTTGTCCCTAGCGCCGCTCGGCCGTTCTGGCCGCCCAACCGCGTTCCGTGCAAGTGAGAAACAAGTATTCAGCAATTACACAGGGAGTCAAGTGCGATTTGTCTGTTGCAAAGCCGAACACTTACTTCATCCGCCATCAGCAGCCGAACATTCTGGTCTCCTGCTAAAACAGTCTTGTCAATCTGTGTAACGAAAGAATCAAAGGACACACCAACCCAAACACACTTACCTTACATTTAAACGCCAATCCTATTCACTGTGAGCCTACCGGAAGACCGCAAGCTCTCGATATGAAAGCGACGTAAGATCAATAAGGGAAATCACCAAAAGACCCCGAGTTTTAAATCGCTATCGCAGATGAATTTTCTCCGTGAAGCTTCGGTAATTAAGGAAAACATTCCTATTTCTGCGGATAATGCATGAATCAACATGAGAACCACCAGTAATAGATTAGCCAGATCCCCATGAAAGTGAACCCCAATTGTAGTTCATGTATGACAAAATGAGTGCATAGCTTAGATTAAATCGATACAACGGTGAGAATTGCGTTCAAAAAAACAGAGTGCGGCAGAAGCCAAATGGTTGGTGAAAAACTAAGATCGATCGGTTGTCTAACCTGCCGAGTTTCAGATAGAACCATTTTGAAAAGTTCCGGGTCCGAGCTAGCCACCTGTACGGTCAGACCGAGTATACTTATCAGATGAGACATTATGAAAAAACCGCTTGACCATTCCAATTCTTCTTCAACATGACCACGCGTTTCCCGTTGCATACCATTCATATCCTGAAAAGGGAAAAACAAATGGGACACCTGTGCACGGACATAACGACTATGGAGCAAAAAAGGAAATGTTACCCATGTACAGTGAAAAGAACCCAGGTGAGTCAGAAAGACCGAAAGATGCGTGTGGGTCACAAGTGTCTGGCATCGATTCCCGAAAAGGAGAAAAATCAAAGATGATTTGTATAACGTCACCAGACTCGGCAATAAACCAATCAGAGCACCAGTGTCAGCTGATACCACAAACAGCGAACGATGAAAGGGCGACATCGACCCAGATCTATATGAAAATGTTATTCCGGAAAGAGGAAATATCTATTTATCATCGTCTTCGCCCAGCGTTAAACAGCTGAGGTTAATCGGTCTAACAGAAACAATGAATATACAAGATGATTAGACAGTAGACCAACACGGATAGGAAAAGAAAGGAACACCAAACAAGCTAGCATAGAATAAAGTGAAACTGCACAAGCACAATTTTTCAAACATTCAGATACAACAAAAAGTGACTACATGGTCGCTACTGTTCAGGATTCCTTTTCATATCGTCTCGAGTCAGCTGGCCTATGAATCTTTTGAGCTCAAACCGTGGAGGCGCAAAACATCTTCGTTTAGCTTCGTTGCAAATTCCCTCATAACACGCTTCCAGATCTGCGGACCGCCAAGTGACGTCGACCAGTCCTTCTGAGCGACGGAACACAACACTGTGTGGCAGACCAATGTTGGTCTTCTACAGCACATAAGCCAAATAACGAAGTCGACAAGATTTCATAAACTGATCAAACGGAACTGTTAAGGTGGAAAAAAGAAACTCGCACAGCCTCGGCTAACTCCCAAACAAAAACCTATGGAGGCTTTCAGGTATCAGATTTTGCACTGAAGGGACCAGGACAACAAAAGTTAATTTTATCAAACAAAAAGCGATTCTTGTTCACCTGACAACATCCACGAAGCTATCGCCACCCTGTAACCATCAACGATTTCAACCGAAATGCCGACCAAGGTTGAGAACCTTGGTAGTTCGTCTCCCTGTCATAGCGAGACTACACCATGACATGGTGTGACGACTTGCGTGCCTACATGATCCAACGAGCTATAGAGGATGGCTGATCTCAAGCCGAAGAACTAATCGTGCCTGGAAGGTCAATGGGTACAGAGAGACCTGACGAAGTAGTCTCCTCGCAATCCAAGTTGGGGGTTGATATGAGTTAGCAGCACAGTCGGAAAAACGAGTGGAAAACTAATTGATCCAAGTAGATTGGCTTCCACTCAGCTATGCCCCGCTGCCTTG